>SKCR01015502.1:0-218815 GCA_019454045.1 Zanthoxylum bungeanum
GAAAGGGAAAGATGAATAGTTTTTCAAGTTCAAAACTTGTTACCAAACATGAAAAAGGTGTGTGTGTTTTGACTTCCAAAGTGCAATAAATATTGCCAACCACTTCCATCATCTTTTGACAAGTTGATGTAAGTTAGAGTGGGTTCTACCACTTTAAATTCCAAATTTAAGTTGGCTTGTACAACATAATTTGGGTCCAGTTCGTTTAATCCGACTAAATAAATTTTTGGTGCGAAATTATTAAATCCAATTTAATTAAATAATAATGCCTAGCAAAATTATTGTGAAAGTCGCTTACGAATTAATTCCAAATTAATTCGTTCGCTTGAATTAAATCTAATTTTAATTCCGCATTGAAATCCAGTTTCAATTAATATATCCAATATATTATTTTAGCCCAATTAAATAAATTAAATAGTAAAATCCAATTTAACTATTAAATTTACTTTGCCGATTAATTCCAAATTAATCGCGCTCTCTCATCTAGATGAATTTAATCTAAGATAAATTCATACCGTAATTAATCCCAGATTAATTTTCTCTCTTATAATTAATCTCAGATTAATTTTATTCGAGTCAAATTTCATCGGGAATGTTTAGGAAGTGACCCAAGAGATCCCTGGATATGTTGGAAGTAAATACGGTCATCAGACTATCTGAACACGTACGTACCCGGTACCACATTCTTACCGATTTACAAGACATGGTTGGCTTCTAGAAAAGCACCATCCCTACCCAATTCTCCAGAAATATTCAAAGAGGAATATATAATCTTTATCAGGCATAGTGTATACTATGTATTGCGTGATGCGATCCAGTTTTGGATGTGCTAGGGCTGGAATTTTGTCTACCTCATACGAAGCATATATTAGATCACTAACAACTAGTCTATGTAATCAGATAATCATGACATAGTCATACTATCCCGATAGCTACAGTATTTAAGAGTACTAGTTCTGTATCCTGCATGATCATCATCTCCATATGACTGAAGTGATACTCCCATCTTGACATCACACCCAATACACTACGATTCTCAGTATACCCAGTAGAGGCGTACACATAACCTGGTAAAGCTCCGGATGACCAAAATCAAATTCTACTGATTGTCGCAAGTATTAGAGATGCAAGTCTCAAGTTAAGACCACATACACCTACCCTAATTTGAATTCCCATAAACACATAGTTATACTACCAATGAGACTCCGAGGGGTCTATCCAGAGCGAAGCTGTTCCCGGTGCAACGGCTAACAGAACCTCCTATCACACTTGCATAAGTATCCAATACTTAAATATATGAGAACTATGCCGTTAAGCTTCCATAACGTGCACAAAATTAATACTAGTCTATTCCGCATTATCGATGTCTAGTCTCGATAATACTACGACTAGGGATACTTAATGATTAAACCGTTCGTGGATTAATACTATCTCATATCTTATAATCCGGTACTAATCATATGGACTTTTTTCATTTATATATCCAAGTATTCTAATTACAAAATTATAAAAGAGCAATTTCCTTTGTCACATAGTTAATTTGTACAAAAACACCATGTCTTTTACAAATAGTGATGTTATTGGTCATAATTATCCTATAATCTCCCACTTGGCCTATAGCCAATCACTCAAGTGTCCAACACCTGAACTATATACGGGTCGCACAAACTTTTACTGATATATAGCTTTCGTCAGTGGATCTGTAATGTTATCATCTGATACGATCTTTTCGATCTTGACATCGCCACGATGTATGATCTCACGAATCTAATGAAACCATCGAAGTATATATTTGGATCATTGATGAGACCGTGGTTCCTTAGCCTGTGTTGTAGCCCAGCTCAACTACTAACAGAACTACTCATAATCCAGTTAGGAATTTATAGATCTAAAATGTTTCTTTTGCTGCTTGAGCCGCGACCATATATACCGCTTTTGTTGTTGAATCGACAACAATATCTTGCTTGGAATATTTTCAGCTCACTGTTTCGTTGTTCAAATAAAATATGTACCCTAATTAGGACTAATAGTAGTCTTTATCGGTTTGGAAACTTGTAACGATGAACCCAGCCACCTCAAGTTCTCATTCTCCATAGACTAAGAATGCATCCTTAGTTTGTCTAAGATACTCATGGATATTCTTTACATCAATCTAGTGACCATCACCTGGATCGGCCTGATAATGACTGCCGATGCTCAAAGCATATGAGACACCAGGTCGCGTATATGTTTGTCAATGTATGAGTTCTCGGAGAGTGCCAACAACTTTTTGATCTATCCTAGTAGATCCTTATTCCTATAATAAAGTTTGCCTCTCCCAAGTCTTTCATGGAGAATTTTAATAAAAGCCAAGCTTTCACCAATTGTAGCATGAGAATGTCATTGCTAAGAAGCAATACATCATTAACATATAGGACAATCATGTGCTCCCACTAACCTTCTTATATACAAAATAATCATCATCATTTTCAATGAAATCATATGGTAATATAATCTCATCAAAACATTGGTTCCAAGAACGCAATACTTGCTTCAATCCATAAATGGATTGATTTAACTTGCAAACCTTATTTGCATGTTTTGGCACGAAAAAACCGTCAGGCTATTGTATATAAACATCCTTCAAAAGATTTCCGTTAAGGAAAGCGGTTTTGACGTCCAGTTGCCATATTTCATAATCGAAATATGTAGCATTAGCAAGCATTATCCGAATGGATTTAATCATGTCAATAGGTGAAAATTTTTTATCGTAATCAATGCCATGTTGATGACGATATCCTTTCGATACAAGCCTAGCTTTGTACGTTTGTATGTTGCCATCCTTGTCTGTCTTCACAATGAATACCCATTTGCTACCAATAGGCACAATGCCTTGTGGTACATCAACCAGTGTTCAAACTTGGTTGGTATACATGGAATCTATTTCAGACTTCATGGAAACTTGCCATAAATCAGAGTCGATACTTAAATCGGTTCCTCATACATAGTCGGTTCATCTTCCTCAATGAGATTAATATCTACATGAGGTAAGATCAGAAACCCTTACCTCTAAGGTTGTTTTCCGACTCTCTCTAACCTACGCGGTTCTTGTGTATTATAAATTGTGGAATAGTCTCATCCCTGATGAACTGTTCGTGTTCCGTGAGGGGATTGGTGTCAGGAATAGTATCACTCCGATTTTCATCGAGTTCTACTTTCCTCCCACTTATCACTACATCTGTGTCTTCCTTTTCGAGGAAAACTGCATAAAGATCAATAAATACCTTGTTCTCTTGTGGGTTATGGAAATAATATCATTTGGTTTCCCTAGGATAATCAATTACAAATATGCACTTATCTGATTTGGGTTCTAGTTTGGTACCATCCAAACGTTTAACATATGCCCAGCATCCCCTAATCTTTAGGAATGTGAAACCCAATTTCTTTCCTGTCTATATTTCATATGGCGTCTGTCCAAAAAATATTGGCGGAACCTTATTCAAAATAAGTATTGCACTGTTCAATGCGTATCCTCGAAGGAAATTGGTAGCTCAGTGTGACTCATCATTGACCTTACTATGTCCAATAAAGTTCGGTTTCTCTGTTCGGACACATCATTGAATTGAGGTGTTCCGGGAGGAGTCCACTGTGAAAGAATACCATATTCTTTTAAGTAATCGAGAAACTCATTGCTCAAGTATTCTCCACCACGTTCCTGACCGTAATGTTCTAATAATTTTACCAGTCTTTTTTCTACTTCGTGTCGAAACTCTTTAAATTTCTCAAAAGTTTCCGAATTCTGTTTCATAAGATACATATAACCATAACCCGATGCAACATCCATATAGGTTATGAAGTATTTACATCCACCTCTAGCCTGGCTAGACATGGGCCAACATACGTCACCATGAACGAGGGTTAACAGCTCGGTGGCACATACACATTTACCACTAAAAGGCATTTTAGGCACTTTGCCCAATAAATAAGATTCGCAGACATCATATAAATTAGGGTCAAATCTGTCCAAGTATCCATTCTTCGAAAGTGTGGATATACGAGTCTTGTTAATGTTTCCAAGACGATGATGCCACAGATAAATTTCATCCATGTTACTCAATTTGAGCCTTTTTGTTTGTCATGTTATATGTTTGAGATTCATTTATATTCAAAATATAAAGACTATTATTAACATCTGCGATACATATCAAAAGATCATCTTTATATACAAAACACCAAGTGTTCTGGAATATAAAGTGTGGGACATAGAAATCGACGACGTTGTTCTAGGCTCACGGCCTAGTCGGGAGTACGGAGTAGCCCACGGGGGACTAAACTAGAGAATAATAGAGTCGCCACCCAGTGTGAACTAGGAAAATAATTTAAGGCCGCACTCACCCCTCACAAGGGAAGACCTCAAATCGTTGGGTTCAGAATGGTCCCTTACTTATGCCACTTGTAATGAAAGGATTTGTGTAATAATTTAACCAAGTTTACGCAGCCTACATATGCGAGAGTAACCTATGTCTAAGTTTACATACAATCTATGTCTAAGTTCGCATGTATAAAAGTAAAACATATATCTAAGTTTTCATGCATAAAAGTAAGTCGGCATAACGGTAAGCACGCAATCACATGAACGCATTGAATCGATAAACATGGCAATAGAAATAAATAATAACATAAACATAGAAGAGACATAATTAAGTTCCTAATGCGAAAGAAATATATAAATCATGCTTGAAAATAATATGCTAAACGACTAATCATGCATAAAAATAACATACTAACTACTAAATCATGTATAAACTAATAACATAATAAACAACTAAATCATGCATAAACACAAGGTTGGATGAAACGAAATACGTTCGTCTCTTAAATGGTACGTGGCATTGTATCCCGAGTGCAGACCACACTACCGTCCATTCGGATTCGGCTACGAAATTTATGTCCGGGTTTCCATCCGATATATCACAAGAGATAACACACATTTCATTCATCTCATGGCCACAACATTCATGAATCCACAATATACATGCGAAGAAATATTAATAAATAACAGAAAAAACGGGAATAAGTAAAAAGGTGCCATCAGGTCTAACCTCTTAAGTCGTCTCTTGGAAGTGCGTTACGCGGTTGTCGGAAGGGTTGATGCTCCGCGGCTTTTTCGATTTACTGATTTGTTGTTTTCCTTCGTTGCTTCACTGTTTTGATGCAGTATTTTGGGTAATTATAGGTGTTTTAAGGTGCAGTTTTTTTGGTAATGCAATGGGATTTTAGGGGCTGTTTGTGGGTGGTTTAGGGGGTATTTTGGGAGTGTTTTGCGGTGGTTTATGGGATGATTTAGGGACTGTTTTGCAGTGGTTTAGGGGATGATTTGGGGACTATTTTACGGTGGCTTAGGGGGCTGATTTGGGCATGAATGGAGAGCTGGTTTTCTTACTGTTTGGGCGTGAATGGAGAGCTTAGAGAGATGAGGGGGGCGTGAATGAGAAGGGAATGCTAGGGGTCTCAAAGGTTTGGTTTAAGGTCCTTTTGATAGGAGAGGATTTGAGGTTGTCTTTGCACGATAAGGGACATAATATTATGTAATTATGGGGATATCTCTAATTTGTGTGTCATAAGGAAATGATATCTCTAAATTAGGAAGGTAATTTGATTTGATTTGATTTAGTTTAGGAAGGTGATTTAATTTAATTAGGAATGTGATTTATGAGATTTGATTTTAATCTTTTAATTTGGGAAAGTGATTTGGCTTGATTTCAACATGTGTTTAATGTGTGAATTGGTTATTTTGGAAGGCCTTGGGCGTGAATGTGGTCTCCTTGGGCGTGTATTTGGTCTTTTGATGGGCTTTGAGTGTCCGCCTTGGTGGTGTGTGGGCTCAGTGTGTGGCTTGTGGGGGTTTGGGCCGAGGATAAATTTTAAAACAAAGGTTTAACGAGCAAACCCAAAGCTAAGCAAACGAATTAAATCCAACAAGGTATCAATTTCTGACTTTTCCCTTCCGACGTCCGTTTCCCGCGACTTCCAAAACTTAAAGAGGAGTGCCTCCGTACGAGACTCATCATCGGAACTTACATGCAAAAATACAGTGCCTACAGTCGCCCCCACTATGATGGGACTTGTGCAGTGTGTAACAGTGACAATCCTATCAAAGTTATGCAATGCACTTTTACTTACATGGCTCACTAACTGCCACATGGCTTGCCTGTTGCTTTGAACTGAATGATCTGGTGGTGAGGTGTTGCGACCCCAAGGTTCATCCCTGCAAGATGCTGCGATCTCTATGAATCATTACCGAACTGAGTTGATAAGAGGTGGTCCATTCCCGAACCGTTACGGTGTGGTGATGAGGGTCTTGTTCTCAAATTTTGTTGAGGTGGTCCATTCCTGAACCGTTACTGAGTTGAGACGAGGGTCTTGTTCCTGAATTATGATGAGGATTTTTTCTCGAAATTGAGTTAAGATTGATGGCGAGGTGCTGTGACTCCTAGGTCTTGTTCTCAAACTACCGAGTTGTTTTGTTCCCGAACTGAGTTGAGGGTCTTGTTCCCGAATTGAGAGGAGGGTCTTGTTCCCTATTTGAGTTGTGGGTCTTGTTCCCGTGGGTCTTGTTCTCGATTTGAGTTGTGGGTCTTGTTACCGAATTGAAATGAGTTTCCATATTTTAGTTGTGGATATTTTTCTCGTGGGTCTTGTTCCCGATTTGAGTTGTGGGTCTTGTTCCCGAACTGAGTTGAGATAAGGGTCATGTTCCCTATTTGAGTTGTGGGTCTTGTTTCCGATTTGAGTTGTGGGTCTTGTTCCCGAACTGAGTTGAGATAAGGATCATGTTCCCTATTTGAGTTATGGGTCTTGTTCCCGATTTGAGTTGTGGGTCTTGTTCTCGAATTAAGATGAGGGTCTTGTTCCCTATTTGAGTTATGAGTCTTGTTCCCGAATTTAGATAAGGGTTTCGTTCCCTATTTGAGTTGTGGGTCTTGTTCCCGATTTTAGTTATGTTTTATCTTTGCCGTTTTTCTTCAAAACCTGTGAACAAAAACAAATCAAAAATTTTGTGTATGTGACATGTATGGATGGATATATTTCCTATTCCGCTGGGTTAGGTCTTCCTTGTGCTCCTCGGTGTCCTTTGCCTATAATTGTCTTTGGTCACCCCTTGGGCCTACTTGCAGTTTTTTTCTGTTAGTTCTTTTCTGGTGATTGCCCATTTCTCTTTTGTCTTATGGCTCATGTTCACGTTATATCCCTTATTCGCAGGGTGGTAGACTGGTCGCCCCCAGTCTTGGCTTAGCTTTTTATCATTTGTCACTTGCACTCGGCCAAGGTAGATCATGTTCCATATCGACATACTATATTACCTCTTACGAGATAGTCCCAATGGTTATACATATTGTCGCCCTCAAAGGATGTCTATTGTCGAAACCAGAGAACCTTAAAAGTACTTGATGTAACTCAAATCCGACCGTTTGAATAAATGATCTGGACCAGACTCAAAGTGTGTGTGTGCTAAGGTCTTTTACAGCTCAATCATTAGGTAAGCCAACTTAATGATTTTGTCTCGAAGAATTGGATCAGTGGGTCTAACCAACCGCGATGTCTTGATCATGCTCTGAAATTACTCATCTGTACTCAATGTGATAAGATTTTCTTTTTCTTTTCTTTCGTCATTTTCTTTTCTTTCTTTTCATTTTGAACTTCTTTTTTTCTCTTTTCTTCTTCTTTTTTTCTTCTTTTTTTTTTCTTTTTCTCTTTTCTTTCTTTCTTTTTTTTTCGACACACCTACCCTTTAAGGCAGCATTTCTCCTCATGGTGGTCCTAATACTCACCCATGGGTATCTTCACGCTTATCGGTTATAGGTGGTCTTTTTTTTTCTTTTTAGAGACTTTTTCTTCATTTCCAACCATATCACATATCGTAACATAAGTGAACCGGGCTGGACATCTAGGCAAACGGTCATTCACTGATCCGCCATCTCTTTCAACTAGTCATCTTATCGACTACTCAAGCTTTCACTGCTAAGATCCTGTGATCAAGTGCTCGTGAGTCTAGTCAAGATCAATTACTCAAAATATCGGGCGAGAGTACCTCTCACACTTTATCGTTTCTAAGGTTTCACCCTGAAGCAAACAATTTCATCATCGGACTCATGCTTAACTATTGAGGAAAAGACTCGAACATGTAGGCAAAATCAATGTCTTTATTACTAAAAATGCAGGATTATAATCAAATAAACCAGGGGAGACGTCTTCATCGTTTACATCATTGCCTTCTATTTTTGGCCTAATGTTCTTCACTATTGCCATCCCTTATTCACATGCGAGAGGTTTGGTGGCCGAGATCTTGGAGGAAAAGGTTTTAGGTAGGCCGGAATTGATCATGTAGGTAGGTGGTGGAACAGAGTGGTAGTTAGGTAGATGGTTTCTGTATGTGTTGGTTGTTCTTTTAGCGGGTCGAGTATTTTATAGACGTCAATGAGGTTTTGGATCTCATGCCTAAGGCGGGCGTAGTTGTCCGTTTCGTGGCCTTTCTGTTGATGGAATTGGCAGTATTGATTTAAGTCGAAGTAGTGTGGCACAAAGTCAGGAATTGCTCTAGTTTCTAAAGGTTTCAGGAATCCTTGTCCTTTCAACTTCTCAAGCACCTTTGACAAAGGTCTACCAAGATTGGAGAATCACCTACTTCTGACGGTATCGATCTCAGCAGTAGCGGGCTTAGTCTCCGAACTCCCCCAAAAGTCCTTCTTTTCTGGCCATAAAACTTTCTTTTCTCAGCTTCCTCTTCCTCGATATCCATGACAGTCTCTCTCAACTGTCGAACGTCCGCGATCATAGAGGTCATCCTTCTCAGCTTGCCCTAAATAGAGGGTTTAGTACCCTTGATAATCATCTTGATTGGGTCATTCTCTGAGGGCCGAGTCTGCATCTTTAGAAGCTAGCTTCTCCAGCGATCCACATAGTCCTTGAAGCTTTCTTCCTGCTTCTGCTTGGTATTCTCCAAGTCATGAAGAGACAAGTCGATCTCCAAGTCCGTGATATATTGATTCAGAATGGCCTCTGTCAATGCCTTCCAATCATCCCTGATCTTCTTCTCCAGGCCATGGTACCACATCACGGGTGCCCCTTCAAGCAACATTCCAAACATCTTCTGAACCTGACACTGCGACAGACCCACTGAACTCATCATAGAAACATACTGTCGGAGATGGACCATCGGATCCCCGTTCCCATTGAACTTGGCCATGTCGGGCATCCTGAACTGCGAAGGCAGCTGCTCTTCGAAAGTCATCACATCATAGTCTAGCAAATCTTCACGCTTACCCCTCATCTTGCGGGTAACTGACTCTACCTAATCTCAGAGTTTTTGCAATTCAGCCTGAGACCCAGCTACCTTTCCTACAACATACTCAGCCATGTCATCATCAAAGACAGGGATATCATTACTCAATTTGCTCAAAGGGTCCTCACACCTCTCATTCTCAGAGCCTCCCCCAACATGGGGACGACCATATTAGCTATAGGAGTGGTCAAAGCTTTTAGTTTCTCAATAACCTTTGTGAGACTAGTTTCCAGGTGGTCCATACCAGATCCTTCGTTAACTGATTCACTCATGTTGGCTAGTGGTCTTTTGACGAGTCTTCCCTCTTTCCTAACCCAACGGGTATCTATGATGTCTCTTAAAATTACAAGTCAGCATATATGCGTGCGATGCATGGAATATATAAATTGGTCCATTACCATTTTAAAGCATTCAATCACACTATTGCAAGGTGCAAACTTGTCCTAGTTGAAAAGGCCCAACATGTTTACACTTTTGCGAAAACATGGCTAAATGACTTTAAATGATATAGGGCCTAAACATAAAGTGGCCCATCGGTATTTTAGAGGCTTTTGGCCCAATTGTCATAAAGCACGGACTCGTCCCAGTTTAAATGGCCCAACAAGCCCAAACCTCATGACAAAAGTCTAACTGAATCCAAATGATGATGGTCCTAAACACAGGCATAAATGGATAGTTTCAATTCGTCCTACAACTAAAGTTCATATACGGGTTTATATAGGTATAGAGAAAGAGTACGTGCCAACGAGTTATGGTGCGTGACTGACTGTCAAATGGATTTCCCACTGTAGATTCCCCAGAGGGAGGGTGGAGTGAACTCTCTTAAATACCCAAGCCTCTTAGGCTCTTATCGCTTGGTGACAAGAATAAACAACAAGTCCTCCAAATTAGTCCATCACAGTAAGCTACGAGTACATGATTATCTAGGTGCCTTCACAGCTTTTCCTTATAGAAAAGTAGTGAATGAAGGAAGACACCAAACTATTACCAAGCTCGAATGATGCCTTTGATTAAACCCATTCAACTCACAGTAGACACAGTTAACTAAAGCGCAAATCAGAATCATTACAAGACAATATTTCGGGGCCGACTCTCTATCCCCAGTGGAGTCGCCAGACTATAGGATACAGAAATCGGCAACGCTGTTCTAGGCTCGTCGCCTAGTCGGGAATACGGAGTAGCCCACAGGGGACTAAATTGGAGAATAACATAGTCGCCACCCAGTGTGAACTGGGAAAATGATTTAAGGACGCACTCACCCCTCGCAAGGGAAGACCTCAAACCGTTGGGTTCAGAATGCTCCCTTACTTTTGCCACTTGTAATGAAAGGATTTGTGCAATAATTTAGCCAATCTACGCAGCCTACATATGCGAGAGTAACCTACGTCTAAGTTTACATACAACCTATGTCTAAGTTCATATGCATAAAAGTAAAACCTATATCTAAGTTTGCATGCATAAAAGTAAAACCTATATCTAAGTTTGCATGCATAAAAGTAAGTCGGCATAACGGTAAGCACGCAATCACATGAACGCATTGAATCGATAAACATGGCAATAGAAATAAAAAAAACATAAACGTAGAAGAGACATAATTAAGTTCCTAATGTGAAAGAAAAAAAAATCTTACTTCAAAATAATATGCTAAACGACTAAATCATGCATAAAAATAACATATTAAACGACTAAATCATGCATAAACTAATAACATAATAAACAACTAAATCATGCATAAAAACACAAGGTTGGATGAAACAAAGTACGTGCGTCTCTCACGTGGTACGTGGCATTGTATCCCGAGTGCAGACCATACTACCGTCCATTCAGATTCGGCTACAGAATTTACGACCGGGTTTCCATCCGATATACCACAAGAGATAACACATATTTCATTCATCCCACGGCCACAACATTCATGAATCCACAATATACATGCGAATAAATATTAATAAATAACAGAAAAAGAATGGGAATAAGTAAAAAGGTGCCCTCAGGTCTAACCTCTTAAGTTATCTCTTGAAAGTGCGCTACGCGGTTGTCGGAAGGGTTGATGCTTCGTGGCTTTTTCGATTTACTGGTTCATTGTTTTACTTCATTGCTTCACTGTTTTGGGCTGCTTTTTTTTCTATTTTTACTGCTATTTTTTTCTGTTTTTACTGCTGTTTTTGCTGTTTTTGTTGCGATTTTTGATGATTTTGGAACTATTTTAAAGTGTAGTTTTTTGGATTTTAAGAGTTGTTTTTGTGTGCAGTTTTTTGGTAATTAGAGGTGTTTTACGGTGTATTTTTTTGGGTAATTAGAGGTGTTTTAAGGTGCAGTTTTTTTGGTAATACAAGGGCATTTTAAGGGCTATTTTTGGGTGGTTTATGGGGTATGTTGGGAGTTTTTTGCTGTGGTTTAGGGGATGATTTTGGGACTTTTTTGTGGTGGTTTAAGGGCTGATTTGGGGACTGTTTTACGGAGGTATAGGGGGCTGATTTGGGCATGAATAGAGAGCTGGTTTTCTTGCTGTTTGGGCGTGAATGGAGAGCTTAGAGAGAGGAGGGGGCGTGAATGAGAAGGGAATGCTAGAGGTCTCAAAGGTTTGGTTTAAGGTCCTTTTTTTAGGATAGGATTTGAGGTTATCCTTGCGCGATAAGGGAAAGAATATTGTGTAATTATTGAGATATCTCTAATTTATGTGTTATAAGGAAAGGATCTCTCCAATCAGGAAGGTAATTTGAATTTGATTTAGTTAAGGAATGTGATTTAATTTAATTAGGAAGTTGATTTATGAGATTTGATTTGAATATTTTAATTTGGGAAGGTGATTTGGCTTGATTTCAACATGTGTTAATGTGTGAATTGGTTATTTTGGAAGGCCTATGGCGTGAATGTGGTCTCATTGGGCATGCATTTGGTCTTTTAATGGGCTTTGTGTGTCCGTCTTGGTGGTGTGTGGCTTGCGGGGGTTTGGGCCGAGGATAAATTTTAAAACAAAGGTTCAACGAGCAAATCTGAAGCTAAGCAACGAAATACATCCAACAAGGTATCAATTTCTGACTTTTTCCTTCCGACGTCTGTTTCCCGCGACTTCCAAAACTTAAAAAGGAGTGCCTCCATACGAGACTCATCATCGGGACTTACATGCAAAAATATAGTGCCTACAGTCGCCCCCACTTTGATGGGACTTGTGTAGTGTGTAACAGTGATAATCCTATCAAAGTTTTGCAATGCATTTTTACTTACCTGGATCGCCATCTGCCACATGACTTGCTTGTTGCTTCGAATTGAATGATCTGGTGGTGAGGTGCTGCGACCCCAAGGTTCATCCCTACAAGATGCTGCGATCACTAGGAATCACTACCGAACTGAGCTGATAAAATGGTCCATTCCCGAACTGTTACTGTGAGGTGATGAGGGTCTTGTTCCCGAATTGTGATGAGGTAGTCCATTCTCGAACCTTTACTATGTTGAGACAAGGGTCTTGTCCCTGAATTGTGATGAGGGTCTGGTTCTCGAAATTGAGTTGAGATTGATGGCGAGGTGCTGTGACCCCTGGGTGTTGTTCTCGAACCACCGAGTGTGTTTTGCTCCCGAACTGAGTTGAGGGTCTTGTTCCCGAACTGAGTTGAGGGTCTTGTTCCCGAATTGAGATGAGGGTCTTATTCCCGAATTGAGACGAGAGTCTTATTCCCTATTTGAGTTGTGGGTCTTGTTCCCATGGGTCTTGTTCCCGATTTGAGTTGTGGGTCTTCTTACCGAATTGAAATGAGAGTCTTGTTCCCTATTTTAGTTCTGGGACTTATTCCCGTGGGTCTTATTCCCAATTTGAGTTGTGGGTCTTGTTCCCGAACTAAGTTGAGATGAGGGTCATGTTCCCTATTTGAGTTGTGGGTGTTGTTCCCGATTGGAGTTGTCGGTCTTGTTCCCGAACTGAGTTGAGATGAGGGTCATGTTCCCTATTTGAGTGTGGGTGTTATTCCCGTGGGTCTTGTTCCTGACTTGAGTTGTGGGTCTTGTTCCCGAATTGAGATGAGGGTCTTGTTCCCTGTTTCAGTTGTGGGTCTTATTCCCGAATTGAGATGAGGGTCTTGTTCCCTATTTTAGTGTGGGTCTTGTTCCCGATTTGAGTTGTGGGTCTTGTTCCCGAATTGAGATGAGGTTCTTGTTCCCTATTTAAGTTATGGGTCTTGTTCCCGTTTGTGTTTTGTCTTTGCCGCTTTTCTTCAAAACTTGCGAATAAAAATAAAGCAAAAATTATGTGTATGTGACATGTATGCATGGATATGTTTCCTATTCCGCTAGGTCAGGTCTTCCTTGTGCTCCTCGGTGTCCTTTGCCTATAAAAAATTGGTCGCCTCTTGGGCCTGCTAGTAGTTTCTTTCTGTCAGTTCTTTTCTGTTGATTGCTCAGTTCTCTTTTGTCTTATGGCTCAAGTTCTCGTTATATCCCTTATTCGCGGGGTGGTAGACTGGTCGCCCCTAGTCTTGGCTGAGCTTTTTATCATTCGTCACTTACACTCTGCCAAAGTAGATCATGTTCCATATCGATATACTATATTATCTCTTATGAGATAGTCCCAATGGTTATACATATTGTCGCCCTCAAATGATGCCTAGTGTCGAAACCAGAGAACCTTCAAAGTACTTGATGTAACTCAAATCCAACCGTTTGAATAAATGATCTGAACCAGACTCAAAATGTGTGTGTGCTAAGGTTCTTTTACAGGTCAATCCTTGGGTAAGCAATCTTAATGATTTTGTCTCGAAGAATTAGTTCAGTGGGTCTAACCAACCACGATGTCTTGATCAAGCTCTGAAATTACTCCTCTGTACTCAATGTGATATGATTTTCTTTTTCTTTTCTTTCTTCTTTTTCTTTTCTTTCTTTTCATTTTGAACTTTTTTTTTCTCTTTTCTTTTTCTTTTTCTTTTTTTTTCTTTTTTCTCTTTTTTTTCCTTCTCTTTTTTCGACACACCTACCCTTTAAGGTAGCATTTCTCCTCATGGTGGTCCTAATACTAGCCCATGGGTAGTTTCACGCTTATCGGTTATAGGTGGTCTTTTTTTTTCTTTTCTTTTCAGAGACTTTTTCTTCGTTTCCAACCATATCACATATCGTAACATAAGTAAACCGGGATAGACATCTAGGCAAACAATCATTCACTGATCCGCCATCTCTTTCAACTAGTCATCTTGTCGACTACTCAAGCTTTCACTGCTAAGATCCTGTGATCAAGTGCTTGTGAGTCTAGTCAAGATCAACTACTCAAAATATCGGGTGAGAGTACCTCTCGCACTTTATCGTTTCTAAGGTTTCACCCTGAAGCAAACAATTTCATCATCGGACTCATGCTTAACTATTGAGGAAAAGACTCAAACAAGTAGGCAAAATCAAATTCTTTATTACTAAAAATGCAGTATTGCAATCAAATAAACCAGGGGAGACGTCTTCATCATTTACATCATTGCCTTGTACTTTGGCCTAATGTTCTTCACTGTTGCCATCCCTCATTCCCATGCGAGAAGTTTGGTGGCCGAGATCTTGGAGGACAAATATTTCGGGTAGGCCAGAATTGATCATGTAGGTAGGTGGTGAGTGGTAGTTAGGTAGAGGGTTTTTATATGTGTTGGGTTATTTTTTTACCGGGTCGGGTATTTTATGGACGTCAATGAGGTTTTGGATCTCATGCCTAAGGTGGGCTTAATTTTCCGTTTCGTGGCCTTTCTGGTGATGAAAGTGGTAGTATTGATTTAAGTCGAAGTAGTGTGGCATAGGGTTAGGAATTATTCTAGGTTTTAAAGGTTTCAGCAGTCTTTGTCCTTTCAACTTCTCAAGCACCTTTGACAAAGGTCTACCAAGATTGGAGAATCGTCTACTTCTGACAGTAGCGTTCTCAGCAGTAGCGGGCTTGGTCTCCGAAGGCCCCCTAAAAGTCCTTCTATTCTGGCCATAAAACTTATGTTCTCAGCTTCTTCAACCTCGATATCCATGACAGTCTCCCACAACTGTCGGAAGTCCGCGATCATAGAGGTCATCCTCCTCAACTTGCCATAATAGAGGGTTTAGTACCCTAATAATCATCTTGAATTGGTCATTCTCTGAGGGCCGAGTCTGCATCATCAGAAACTGGCTTCTCAAGCGATCCACAAAGTACTTGAAGCTCTCTTCCAGCTTCTACTTGGTATTCTCCAAGTCGTGAAGCGACAAGTCAATCTCGAAGTCCATGACATATTGATTCAGAAAGGCCTCTGCCAATGCCATCCAATCATCCCTCATCTTCTTCTCCAGGCCATGGTACCACACCATGGGTGCCCCTTCAAGCGACATTCCAAACATCTTCTGAACCTGACGCTGCGACAGACCCACTGAACTCATCACAGAATCATATTGTCGGAGATGGACCCTCGGATCCCCATTCCCATTGAACTTGATCATGTTGGGCATCCTGAACTGTGAAGGCAGCTGCTATTCGAAAGTCATCGCATCATAGACTAGAAAATCTTTATGCTTACCCCTCATTTTGCGGGTGACTCACTCTACCTGATCTCGGAGTTTCTACAATTCAGCCTGAGACCCGGCTACCCTTCCTACGGCACACTCAGCCATGTCATCATCAAAGACAGGGATATCATTACTCAATCTATTCAGAGGGTCCTCACGCCTCTCATTCTCAGAGCCTTCCCCAACTTGGGGCACGACCATATTAGCCATAGAAGTGGCTAAATGACTTCAAATGATACGGGACCTAAACATAAAGTGGCCCATCGGTATTTTAGAGGCTTTTGGCCCAATTATCATAAAGCACGGACTCGTCCCAGTTTAAATGGCCCAACAAGCCCATACCTCATGACAAAAGTCCAACTGAATCCAAATGACGATGGTCCTAAACGCAAGTATAAAGGGATAGTTTCTATAGGTCATACAACTAAAGTTCATATACGGGTTTATAGGGATATAGACAAAGTCTCTCGTTGACGAAGGGTTGCCCACAACTAGGTCTCCCCACTCAAAGGTCTGAGCAACTAAGTGACCACACCTTTTTTATACGCTAAGGTACGTGCCAATGAGTTATAGTGTGTGACTGACTGTCAAATGGATTTCCAATTGTAGATTCCCCAGAGGGAGGTTAGAGCGAACTCTCTTAAATACCGAAGCCTCTAAGGCTCTTATCGCTTGGTGACAGGAATAAACAACGAGTCCTCCAAATTAGTGCATCACAGTAAGCTACGAGTACATGATTATCTACGTGCCTTCACAGCTTTTCCTTATAGAAAGGTAGTGAATGAAGGAAGACACCAAACCATTTCCAAGCTTGAATGATGCCTTTGATTAAACCCCTTCAACCCACAGTAGGCACAGTTAACTAAAGCACAAATCACAATCATTACAAGACATTATTTCGGGGCCGATTCTCTATCCCCAGTGGAGTCGCCAGACTGTAGGATACAGAAATCGGCAATACTATTCTAGGCTCGCGGCCTAGTCGGGAGTACGGAGTGTCCCACGGGGGACTAAACCGGAGAATAATAGAGTCGCCATTCAGTGTGAACTGGGAAAATGATTTAAGGCCGCACTCACCCTTATGCCAATTGTAATGAAAGGATTTGTGCAATAATTTAACCAAGTCTACGTAGCCTACATATGCGAGAGTAACCTACGTCTAAGTTTACATACAACCTATGTCTAAGTTGCATGCATAAAAGTAAAACCTATATCTAAGTTTGCATGCATAAAAGTAAGTCGGCATAACGGTAAGCTCGAAATCACATGAACGCATTGAATCGATAAACATGGCAATAGAAATAAATAATAACATAAACTTAAAAGAGACATAAAAAAAAAATCTTGCTTGAAAATAATATGCTAAACGACTAAATCATGCATAAAAATAACATACTAAACGACTAAATCATGCATAAACTAATAACATAATAAACAACTAAATCCTGCATAAACACAAGGTAGGATGAAATGAAATACGTGTGTCTCTCAAGTGGTACGTGGTATTGTATCTCGAGTGCAGACCGTACTACCGTCCATTCGAATTCCACTACAGAATTTATGTCCGGGTTTCCATCCGATGTACCACAAGAGATAACACATATTTCATTCATCCCATGGCCACAAAATTCATGAATCCACAATATACATGCGAAGAAATATTAATAAACAACAGAAAAAGAACGGGAATAAGTATAAAGGTGCCCTCAGCTCTAACCTCTTAAGTCATCTCCTGGAAGTGCGTTACGCGGTTATCGGAAGGCTCCGCGGCTTTTTCGATTCACTGGTTCGTTGTTTTCCTTCGTTGCTTCACTATTTTGGACTGCATTTTTTTTCTATTTTGGGCTGCTGTTTTTACTATTTTTTCTGTTGTTTTTGCTATTTTTGTTGTTTTTATTACGATTTTTGATGATTTTGGAACTATTTTAAAGTGCAGTTTTTTTCTATTGTTTAAGGGTGTTTGAATGTACAGTTTTTTTGGTAATTAGAGGTGTTTTAGGATGCAGTATTTTGGGTAATTAGAGGTGTTTTAAGGTGCAGTTTTTTGGGTAATTAGAGGTGTTTTACTGTGGTTTAGGGGATGATTTGGGGACTGTTTTGCAGTGGTTTAGGGGATGATTTGGGGACTGTTTTACGGTGGCTTAGGGGGCTGATTTGGGCATGAATGGAGAGTTGGTTTTCTTGCTGTTTGGGCGTGAATGGAGAGCTTAGAGAGAGGAGGGGGGCGTGAATGAAAAGGGAATGCTAGAGGTCTCAAAGGTTTGGTTTAAGGTCCTTTTGATAGGAGAGGATTTGAGGTTGTCCTTGTATGATAAGGGAAAGAATATTGTGTAATTATGGGGATATCTCTAATTTGTGTGTCATAAGGAAATGATCTCTCCAAATTAGGAAGGTAATTTGATTTGATTTGATTTGATTTACTTTAGGGATGTGATTTAATTTAATTAGGAAGGTGATTTATGAGATTTGATTTGAATCTTTTAATTTGGGAAGGTGATTTGGCTTGATTTCCACATGTGTTTAATGTGTGAATTGGTTATTTTAGAAGGCCTTGGGCATGAATGTGGTCTCTTTGGACATTCATTTGGTGTTTTGATGGGCTTTGTGTGTCCATCTTGGTGGTGTGTGGGCTCGGTGTGTGGCTTGCGGGGTTTGGGCCGAGGATAACTTTTAAAACAGAGGTTCAACGAGCAAACCCGAAGCTAAGCAAACGAATTAAATCCAACAAGGTATCAATTTCTGACTTTTCCCTTCCGACGTCTGTTTTCCGTGACTTCCAAAACTTAAAGAGGAGTGCCTCCGTACGAGACTCATCATCGGGACTTACATGCAAAAATACAGTGCCTACAGTCGCCCCCACTTTGATGGGACTTGTGCAGTGTGTAATAGTGACAATCATTTCAAAGTTATGCAATATATTTTTACTTACCTGGCTCGCCATATACCACATGACTTGCATGTTGCTTCGAATTGAATGATTTGGTGGTAAGGCGCTGCGACCCCAAGGTTCATCCTTCCAAGATGCTTCGACCTGTAGGAATCACTACCGAACTGAGCTGATAAGAGGTGGTCCATTCTCGAACCGTTACTGTGAAGTGATGAGGCTCTTGTTCCCGAATTGTGATGAGGTGGTTCATTCCCGAACCATTACTGTGTTGAGACAAGGGTCTTGTTCCTGAATTGTGATGAGGATCATGTTCTCAAAATTGAGTTGAGATTGATGGCGAGGTGATGTGACCCCTGGGATTTATTCTCGAACCACCGAGTGTGTTTTATTCCCGAACTGAGTTCGGGTACTATTTTACGGTGGCTTTGGGGACTGATTTGGGCATGAATGGAGAGCTGGTTTTCTTGCTGTTTGGGCGTGAATGGAGAGCTTAGAGAGAGGGGGGTGTGAATGAGAAGGGAATGCTAGAGGTCTCAAAGGTTTGGTTTAAGGTCCTTTTGATAGGAGAGGATTTGAGGTTGTCCTTGCACGATAAGGGAAAGAATATTGTGTAATTATGGAGATATCTCTAATTTGTGTATCATAACGAAATGATCTCTCCAAATTAGGAAGGTAATTTGATTTGATTTGATTTGATTTAGTTTAGGGATGTGATTTAATTTAATTAGGAAGGTGATTTATGAGATTTGATTTGAATCTTTTAATTGGGAAGGTGATTTAGCTTGATTTCCACATGTGTTTAATGTGTGAATTGGTTATTTGGAAGGCCTTGGGCATGAATGTGGTCTCTTTGGACATGCATTTGGTGTTTTGATGGGCTTTGTGTGTCCGTCTTGGTGGTGTGTGGGCTCGGTGTGTGGCTTGCGGGGTTTTGGGCCGAGGATAAATTTTAAAATAGAGGTTCAACGAGCAAATCCGAAGCTAAGCAAATGAATTAATCCAACAAGGTATCAATTTCTGACTTTTCCCTTCCGACGTCTGTTTCCCGTGACTTCCAAAACTTAAAGAGGAGTACCTCCGTACGAGACTCATCATCGGGACTTACATGTAAACATACAGTGCCTACTGTCTCCCCCACTTTGATGGGACTTGTGCAGTGTGTAATAGTGACAATCCTATCAAAGTTATGCAATACATTTTTACTTACCTGGCTCGCCATCTACCACATGACTTGCCTGTTGCTTCGAATTGAATGATCTGGTGGTGAGGTGCTGCAACCCCAAGGTTCATCCCTGTAAGATGCTTCGATCTGTAGGAATCACTGCCGAACTGAGCTGATAAGAGGTGGTCCATTGTCGAACCGTTACTGTGAGGTGATGAGTCTCTTGTTCCCGAATTGTGATGAGGTGGTTCATTCCCGAACCATTACTGTGTTGAGACAAGGGTCTTGTTCCTGAATTGTGATGAGGATCTTGTTCTCAAAATTGAGTTGAGATTGATGGCGAGGTGATGTGACCCATGGGATTTATTCTCGAACCACCGAGTGTGTTTTATTCCCGAACTGAATTGAGGGTCTTGTTCCCGAATTGAGATGAGGGTCTTGTTCCCTATTTGAGTTGTGGGTTTTGTTCCCGTGGGTCTTGTTCCCGATTTCAGTTGTGGGAATTGTTCCCGAATTGAAATGAGGGTCTTGTTCCCTATTTGAGTTGTGGGTCTTGTTCCCAAACTAAGTTGAGATGAGGGTCATTTTCCTTATTTGAGTTGTGGGTCTTGTTCCCGTGGGTCTTGTTCCCGATTTGAGTTATGGATCTTGTTCCCGAATTGAGATGAGGATCTTGTTCCCTATTTGAGTTGTGGGTCTTATTCCCGATTTGAGTTGTGAGTCTTGTTCCCGAATTTAGATAAGGGTTTTGTTCCCTATTTGAGTTGTGGGTCTTGTTCCTGATTTGAGTTATGTTTTGTCTTTGCCGTTTTTCTTCAAAACCTGTGAACAAAAACAAAGCAAAAATTGTGTGTATGTGGCATGTATGCATGGATATGCTTCCTATTCCGCTAGGCTAGGTCTTCCTTGTGCTCCTCGGTGTTCTTTGCCTACAATTTTCTTTGGTCACCCTATGGGCCTGCTTGCAGTTTCTTTCTGTCAGTTCTTTTCTGGTGATTGCTCAGTTCTCTTTTGTCTTATGGCTCAAGTTCACGTTATATCCCTTATTCGCGGGGTGGTAGACTGGTCGCCCCCAGTCATGGCTTAGCTTTTTGTCATTAGTCACTTGTAATCGACCAAAGTAGATCATGTTTCATATCGACATACTATATTAACTCTTACGAGATAGTCCCAATGGTTATATATATTGTCGCCCTCAAAAGATGCCTATTGTCGAAACTAGAGAACCTTAAAAGTACTTGATCTAACTCAAATCCAATGGTTTTAATAAATGATATAGACCAGACTCAAAGTGTGTGTGTGCTAAGGTCATTGGGTAAGAAAACTCAATGATTTTATCTCAAAGAATTGGATCAGTAGGTCTAACCAACCACGATGTCTTGATCATGCTCTGAAATTACTCATCTGTACTCAATGTGATATGATTTTCTTTTTCTTTTCTTTTGTCTCTTTCTTTTCTTTCTTTTCATTTTGAACTTCTTTTTCTCTTTTTTTTTCTTTTTTCTCTTTTCTTTTTTCTCTTTTTTCGACACACCTACCCTTTAAGGTAGCATTTCTCCTCATGGTGGTCCTAATACTCGCCCATGGGTAGCTTCACGCTTATTGGTAATAGGTGGTCTTTTTTTTCTTTTCTTTTCAGAGACTTTTTTTCGTTTCTAACCATATCACATATCGTAACATAAGTAAACCGGGATGGACATCTAGGCAAACGGTCATTCACTGATCCGACATCTCTTTCAACTAGTCATCTTGTTGACTACTCAAGCTTTCACTGCTAAGATCTTGTGATCAAGTGCTCGTGAGTCTAGTCATAATCAACTACTCAAAATATCGGGCGAGAGTATCTCTCGCACTTTATCGTTTCTAAGGTTTCACCCTGAAGTAAATAATTTCATCATCGGACTCATGATTAACTACTCGAACAAGTAGGTAAAATCAATGTCTTTATTACTAAAAATGCAGGATTGCAATCAAATAAACCAGGGGAGACGTCTTCATCGTTTACATCATTGCCCTGTACTTTGGCCTAATGTTCTTCACTATTTCCATCCCTCATTCCCATGCGAGAAGTTTGGTGGCCGAGATCTTGGAGGACAAAGATTTCGGGTAGGCTAGAATTGATCATGTAGGTAGGTGGTGGAACATTGTGGTAGTTAGGTAGAGGGTTTCGGTATGTGTTGGGTTGTTCTTTTTCCAGGTCTGGTATTTTATGGGCGTCAATGAGGTTTTGGATCTCATGTTTAAGGCGGGCACAATTGTCCATTTCTTGGCCTTTCTGCTGATGGAAGTGGTAGTATTGATTTAAGTCGAAGTAGTATGGCATAGGGTCAGGAATTGTTCTAGGCTCTAAAGGTTTCAGGAGTCATTGTCCTTTGAACTTCTCAAGCACCTTTGACAAAGGTCTACCAAGATTGGAGAATCACCTACTTCTGACGGTAGCGATCTCAGCAGTAGCGAGCTTGGTCTCCGAAGGCCCCCCAAAAGTACTTCTATTCTGGCCATAAAACTTTCTGTTCTCAGCTTCTTCTTTCATGATATCCATGACAGTCTCCATCAACTGTCGGAAGTCCGCGATGATAGAGGTCATCCTCCTTAGCTTGCTATAAATATAGGGTTTAGTACCCTTAATAATCATCTTGATTTGGTTCTTCTCTAAGGGCCGAGTCTGCATCTTCAGAAGCTGGCTTCTCCAACGATCCACGTAGTCCTTGAAGCTTTCTTCCGGCTTCTGCTTGGTATTTTCAAAGTCGCGAAGAGACAAGTCGATCTCCAAGTCCGTGACATATTGATTCAGAAAGGCCTTTGCCAATGCCTTCCAATCATCCCTGATCTTCTTCTCCAGGCCATGGTACCACACCACGGGTGCCCCGTCAAGCGACATTCCAAATATCTTCTGAACCTGATGCTGCGACAGACCCATTGAACTCATCACAGAAACATACTATCGGAGATGGACCATCGGATCCCCGTTCCCATTGAACTTGGCCATGTCGGGCATCCTGAACTGCGAAGGAAATTGCTCTTCGAAAGTCATCGCATCATAGTCTAGCAAATCTTCATGCTTACCCCTCATCTTGTGGGTAATTGACTCTATCTGATCTCAGAGTTTCTGTAATTCAGCCTGAGACACGGCTACCATTCCTGCGGCATACTCAGCCATGTCATCATCAAAGACAGGGATATCATTACTCAATCTGTTCGGAGGGGCCTCACGCCTCTCATTCTCAGAGCTTCCCCCAGCAAGGGGCACGACCATATTAGCCATAGCGGTGGTCAAAGCTTGCAGTTACTCTGTAACCTTAGTGAGACTAGTTTTCAGCTGGTCCATACGAGATCCCTCGTTAACTTATTCACTCATGTTGGCTACTGGTCTTTTGACGAGTCTTCCCTCTTCCCTAACCCAACGGGTATCTATGATGTCTCTTAAAACTATAAGTCAGCATATATGCGTGCGATGCATGGAATATATAAATTGGCCCATTACCATTTTAAAGCATTCAATCATACTATTGCGAGGTACAAACTTGTCCCAGTTGAAAAGGCCCAACAGGATTACACTTTTACGATAACATGGCTAAATGACTTCAAATGATACGGAGCTTAAACATAAAGTGGCCCATCGGTATTTTAGAGGCTTTTGGCCCAATTGTCATAAAACACGGACTCGTCCCAGTTTAAATAGCCCAACAAGCCCATACCTAATGACAAAAGTCCAACTGAATCCCAATGACGATGATCGTAAACGCAAATATAAAGGGATAGTTTCTATTGGTCCTACAACTAAAGTTCATATGCGGGTTTATATGGTATAGATAAAGGCTCTCGTTGACGAAGGGTTGCCCACAACTAGGTCTCCCCACTCAAGGGTCTGAGCGACCAAGTGAGCGCACATTTTTTATACGCTAAGGTACGTGCCAACGAGGTATGGTTCATGACTGACTGTCAAATGAATTTCCCATTGTAGATTCCCTATAGGGAGGTTGGAGTGAGCTCTCTTAAATACCGAAACCTCTTAGGCTCTTATCGCTTGGTGACGGGAATAAACAACGAGTCCTCCAAATTAGTCCATCACAGTGAGCTACGAGTACATGATTATCTAGGTACCTTCACAACTTTTCCTTATAGAAAGGTAGTGAATGAAGGAAGACACCAAACTATTACCAAGCTCGATTGATGCCTTTGATTAAACCCCTTCAACCCACAGTAGACACAGTTAACTAAAGCACAAATCACAATCATTACAAGACATTATTTCGGAGCCGATTCTCTATCCCCAATGGAGTCGCCAGACAGTAGGACACAAAAATCGGTGACGCTGTTCTAGGCTCGCGGCCTAGTCGGGAATACGGAGTACCCTACGGGGGAATAAACTGGAGAATAACGGAGTCGCCACCCAGTGTGAACTTAGAAAATAATTTAAGGCCGCACTCACCCTTAAGCAAGGGAAACCTCAAACCGTTGGGTTCAGAATGGTCCCTTACTTATGCCACTTGTAATGAAAGGATTTGTGCAATAATTTAACCAATTCTATGCAACCTATATATGTGAGAGTAGCCTACGTATAAGTTTACATACAACCTATGTCTAAGTTCGCATGCATAAAAGTAAAACATATATATAAATTTGCATACATAAAAGTAAGTCGGCATAATGGTAAGCACGCAATCACATGAATGCATTGAATCAATAAACCATGGCAATAGGAATAAATAATTACATAAATATAGAAGAGACATAATTAAGTTCCTAATGCGAAAGAAAAAAATAAATCATGCTTGAAATAATATGCTAAACGACTAAATCATGCATAAAAATAACATACTAAATGACTAAATCATGCTTAAACTAATAACATAATAAACAACTAAATCATGCATAAACACAAGGTTGGATGAAACGAAATACGTGTGTCTCTCATGTGGTACATGACATTGTATCCCGAGTGCAGACCGCACTACTGTCCATTCGGATTCGGCTATGAAATTTATGTCCGGGTTTCCATCCGATATACCACAAGAGATAACACATATTTCATTCATCCCATGGCCACAACATTCATG
Source organism: Zanthoxylum bungeanum (assembly GCA_019454045.1). Lineage (NCBI taxonomy): Eukaryota > Viridiplantae > Streptophyta > Magnoliopsida > Sapindales > Rutaceae > Zanthoxylum > Zanthoxylum bungeanum. The sequence goes on from SKCR01015502.1 coordinate 24,918, forward strand.
AATCCACAATATACATGCGAAGAAATTAATAAATAACAGAAAAAGAATAGGAATAAGTAAAAAGGTGCCCTCAGGTCTAACCTCTTAAGTCGTCTCTTGGAAGTGCGTTACGCGGTTGTCAGAAGGGTTGATGCTCCGCGGCTTTTCCGATTTACTGGTTCATTGTTTTCCTTCGTTGTTTCACTATTTTTGGCTGCTGTTTTTTCTATTTTGGGCAACTATTTTGACTATTTTTACTGCTATTTTTGTTGTTTTTGTTGCTGTTTTTGCTGTTTTATTACTGTTTTTGATGATTTTGGAATTATTTTAAAGTGCAATTTTTTTCTATGGTTTAAGAGTGTTTTAAAGTGCAGTTTTTTGGGTTTTAATGGTTATTTTTATGTGCAGTTTTTTGGTAATTAGATGTGTTTTAAGGTGCAGTTTTTTGGGTAATTAGAGGTGTTTTAAGGTGCAGTTTTTTTGGTAATGCAAAGGGATTTTATGGGCTATTTTTCGGTGGTTTATGGGGTATTTTGGGACTGTTTTGCGGTGGTTTATGGGCTGATTTGGGGACTATTTTACAGTGGTTTAGGGGGCTGATTTGGGCGTGAATGGAGAGCTGGTTTTCTTGCTGTTTTGGCGTGAATGGAGAGCTTAGAGAGAGGAGGGGGCGTGAATGAGAAGGGAATGCTAGGGGTCTCAAAGGTTTGGTGTATGGTCCTTTTTATAGGAGAGGATTTGAGGTTGTCCTTGCACGATAAAGGAAAAAATATTCTGTAATTATGTGGATATCTCTAATTTGTGTGTCATAAGGAAAGGATCTCTCCAAATTAGGAAGGTAATTTGATTTGATTTGGTTTGATTTAGTTTAGGAATGTGATTTAATTTAATTAGGAAGGTGATTTATGAGATTTGATTTGAATCTTTTAATTTGGGAAGGTGATTTGGCTTGATTTCAACATGTGTTTAATGTGTGAATTGGTTATTTTGGAAGGCCTTGGGCGTGAATGTGGTCTCCTTGGGCGTGCATTTGGTCTTTTGATGGGCTTTGTGTGTCCGTCTTGGTGGTGTGTGGGCTTGGTGTGTGGCTTGCGGGGGTTTGGGCCGAGGATAAATTTTAAAATAGAGGTTCAACGAGCAAACCCGAAGCTAAGCAAATGAATTAAATCCAAAAAGGTATCAATTTCTGACTTTTCCCTTCCAACATTAGTTTCCTGCGACTTCCAAAACTTAAAGAGGAGTGCCTCCGTACGAGACTCATTATCGTGACTTACATGCAAAAATGCAGTGCCTACACAAAGGTATACCCGCATCGGGTTTAAACTAGATACAGAGATGATAGTCCTAGTTAATCTATGTATAAAATTATAGTCACCTAATGTAATTACATGCCCCAATGGCAGATACAAAACATATTTCCCAACAGCCAAAATAGCGACTCTCATCCCGTTTCTGACTCGTAGGTTGATCTCACCTGAAGCCAGTATCCTGCTAATTAGCAGATTTTGCACACCAGTACATATGTGAGTCCCACATCTAGAATCAAAAATCTAAATTTTAAAACCAGTAGTGGACATGTTTATAATAAACATACCTGAAGCCGGAGCCTTACCCGTCTTCACTTGCTCCAACTCCTCCTTATACATATGGCAGTCACGTTTCCAGTCCCCCTGTTTGCCACAATATAGGCAGACATCTTGGGATATGTCCTTAATCTTCCCATAAGAATGTGATGATTTAGCCTTGTCATTTTTCATCCTTTTCTTCACACCCCCAGAAGCCTTCGGCCAAGCTTTGGCCATCTGGGTTGTTGAAGTAAGGTGCACCTCGCGCTTCTTGCCCTTCAGAAGCTCTGACTATACTTCTTTCAGCATCGCCATTAACTCTCATAGAGTCTTCTCTTGGTTAATCATATTATAGTTCATGACGAACCCACCTCAGCAATCAGGTAGAGACTGTAAGATTAAATCTATGGAAGTCTCGACCTCAAAGGTTATGCCCAGCTGACCTAGCTATTCGATGTCAACAATCATCTGTGACAAATAGTACTCGATAGATGTATCCTCTGACATACGCGAACGAAAGAGCATCTTTTGCAATTCGTACTTCTGAGATCTAAGGTTAGATCTATGAAGATCTTTCAATTTCAACATCATGTTATAAGGATCCAATCCTTTGTTCTAACAATGAAATTGAGGGGTCATTACGGTAAGCATGACGGATTGAGTGGTAAAGTTATCATCACAATGAGTCTTCCAAAGATCATGATCAACTACCCACTCATGTCCGGGCTAAGGCTCGAGAGGTCCGTCTATAACATAGAGCAACTTCTCAACTCCCGGATTATCCTGAGATTTATTTCCCAATCTGGAAAATTGAAGTCGTTAAAGACATTCTTGCCCATGATTATGTCTCTAATGCTAATCTTTCCAGCCATCTCGATTGTAATAATCCAACTATTCAATCAACGGTATCGAGTACACTCAAAATGTAATGGTTACTATAGTCCAACTATATAACCAACTATAAGTGGAGTAGCGTCTTATATAGTCTAACTGTTCAAAAAAAAAAGAGCAGTAAAAGATATTAGTCCAACTAATATATATTTATAATAACGATAAATAAAATAAAAGAGCGCATTTAGCAAGTATTAAATGAAATTGCAAATTTAATACTGGCCCCTTCCTATTTTTCGGCGAGCCTCTAACCTTCTATGGAGTACACAAGAAAATCCAGTTTCCTAGTGGGCTAGGATCTCATTAAATAACACACAACCTTGACTTTGGCCAACAAGCTGTATGAAACTTAACTAAGTAGATCTCTAAGATCAATTGGATCCCATCCAATTCATAGATCCGGTAGGTGGACCTCTAAGTCCAAAACATATATCTAATATATCATCATAACCTTTTCCTCTGAATCAACTAAGCCTTGGCTTTAGCTTAATAAGCTTAATGATTCCAGTTAAGCGCGACCCATTGAAAGTGGGAAAGCTTCGTAATCCAGGTCAATGTACAGAAGTGACCTTGACTTTGGCCAACAAGTCACAACTGCCCAAGACATGCGATGTATAACAAAGCTTTCGTGGTTCAAACACATCCGCGATGGACAATGTTATTAACTTTGGCCAACAAATCAAAGTTAATCTTGGATCTTGAGATGAACCACTCAATGGAAGGAAAACCCTTAATATTAAAGTGAGGGTTTTTTTTCATAAATTGGCAACCAATTTATTATCTTTAATTAGGTCTCATCATACACCCTTATACATGAATTCTAAAAGCATAATAAGGCGCGATAAGATTAATAATGATATGTGGATGGATATATAATACAATTTGTTCCTAGAATAAATCTCTCTATCTCATCTCTCCCGCTAGCACTTTACATTTTTCTACCCAATTACATAATACATAAAGAAACCTCATTTACATTGAGGGGAATTGGTGAGAAGAGAAATACAAAGAGATGAGGAGGTGATAGGCTGGACAAGCAGGTCCAATTTCAAATAAATATTATATTTACAATAATTTCCAAAATTACCCCACCAAACTAATATCCATTCGATATATATTATTCATACAAATACATCCAAGTATTCACACAAAGCATGTTACAAAAAATTAAATTAAAACCAAATTGATCAAAACCAAACTTGGCCCAACCAAGCCCATTAGCTCAATTACAACAAATTACATTAACATAATATTCCAAAAACACATTAATTAAATTTAAAGTGTAATTAACACAATTAATAAATTAATCTAATGTTTCCTAATTAATCCAATTAATCATGCTCAATTTCAAATTCATGTCCAACACAAAATTGAAGCAATATCAACTCATCCAACAACATGCTTAACTCAAGGCAATAGCAAGAAATAACACCCAATTTGATTTCAATCCAATTAAATCAACATACAAAATTTATTTCATGCTTTAAACATATCCAATTGTCTAATTTTTCAAAAAGCACCATGAGCTTTCTAGGGCTAGTATTCGGCCATGACAAAGATTTTGGGGAAATTTTTTATCCAATCAATTTCTCAAATCTAATGAAGCACAAATCCAATTCATCATCATCTAATCACAACCAAACGACCAATTTCGAATTTTCACACTCCAAGAATAAAATCCCCAAATTAAAGTTTATAACCCTATAATCAAACCACACTTAGATATGGCTCATATACCATTGTTAGTGTCATAGGCATGCCAAGGATCTCTAAATCATGATTTGTGTGTGAATATCAAGTGGATGGAATTTAAAAAATTCTCATTTGGATGTAGAAGCTCCAAGCTTGGTAGAGTGTTTCCAACACTTGGGTGAGTTTCCCTATCACCTTATTTTAACTCTTGAAGTGTTAGCTTACTTGAAATTTTACAACAAAATTCCAATGGAGAGAAGCAAGGTTTCGGCCACCAAGGGAAAGAGAAAGATGAATAGTTTTTCAAGTTCAAAACTTGTTACCAAACATGAAAAAGGTGTGTGTGTTTTGGCTTCCAAAGTGCAATAAATATTGCCAACCACTTCCATCATCTTTTGACAAGTTGATGTAAGGTAGAATAGGTCTCACCACTTTAAATTCCAAATTTAAGTTAGAATGTACAACACATTTTGCGTCCGATTCATTTAATCTAACTAAATGAATTTTCGGTCATGACGTAATTAAATCAAATTTAATTAAATAATAATGTCTGGTAAAATTATTACGAATGTCGTATACGAATTACTTCCAAATTAATTCGTTCACTTAAATTAAAATCCAAGTTTAATTTCGCATTGAAATCCAATTTCAATTAATATATCCAATATATTATGTTACCCCAATTAAATAATTTAAATAGTAAAATCCAATTAACTATTAAATTTACTTTGTCGATTAATTCCAATTAATCGCGCTCTCTCTTCTAGACGAATTTAATCCTAGATAAATTCTTGTCGTAATTTATCCCAGATTAATTTTCTCTCTCATAATTAATCCTAGAACAGACATAGTATACTATGTATTGCATAATGCGATCCAGTATCGGATGTCATATGCTATGCCTAGGGTTGGAATTGTGTCTGCCCCGTACGAGGTATATATCAGATCACTAGCAACTACTCTCTGTAATCAGATAATCATGACCTAGTCATATTATCCCGATAGCTGCAATATTTAAGAGTACTAGTTCTGTATCATTTGTGATCATCATCTCCATATAACTGAAGTGATACTCCATCTTGACATCACACCCAATACACTACGATTCTCAATATACCCAGAAGAGGCGTACACTGACCCTGTTAAAACTCCGGATGACCAAAACCAAAGTATACTGATTGCCACAAGTATTAGCGAAGCAAGTCTTAGGTTAAGAGATATACACCTACCCTGATTCGGATTCCCATAGATACATAGTTATACTTGTAGGACACAGAAATCGGCGATGCTGTTCTAGGCTCACGGCCTAGTTGGGAGTACGGAATAGCCCGCGGGGAAACTAAACTAGAGAAATAACATGGAGTCCCTACCCAGTGTGAACTGGGATAAAGATTTAAGGCTGCACTCACCCCTCGCAAGGGAAGACCTCAAACCGTTGGGTTCGGAATGGTTCCTTACTTATGTCACTTGTAATGATATGATTTGTGCAATAAACTAACCGAATCTACTCAACATGTATGCTTAAAGGTGACTTAGGTCTAGTTCCATTCATGAAAAAAAAATCCTATGACTAAGTTCGCATGCTTTGAAAATAAGTCATTATAACGGCAAGCATACAATATCACACAACGAGCATGTTGAATCATCCAACGTAAAGAACAAATAGATAATTACTTCAACGTAAACTAAATTACTAATGCAAAATTGAAGAACTAAATTATGCATAACAGTAAACAATAAACTAGACTAAATCGTGCTTTAATAATAAATAACGTACTAGTAACCTAATCATGCTCGAATACAAAGTTTGGATGAAACGAAATACGTGTGTCTCTTAAGTAGTACGTGCAATTGTATCTCGAGTGCAAACCGTAATACCGTCCATTCGGATTCGGCTATAGAATTTACGTCTGAGTTTCCATCCAATATACCGTAAGAGAGAACATATATTTCGTTCATCCAGAATTCGCATCATGCATCAATCCATCACATCCATACGAAATAAAGTATTAAAATAAATAAAAACGAAAGATAATAAATAAAGATTCAAGTCTAACCTCTTTTATCGTCTCTCGAAAGCGCGTTACACGGTCGTTGGAAGGGTGAATGCTCTACAACTCTTCCGATTTACTGGTTCAATGTTTTTACTCGCTGTTTCACTGTTTGGGCTGATGTTTTCACTCTGTTTCACTACTGTATCTGGTCACGGTTTTCGATGGTAAGGATGCAGTTTTTTTTCTGGACTGTTTGGCAGTTTTCTGGACAATTTTCTGGGCAGTTTCTGGACAGTTTTCTAGGCAGTTTTGGGTTAATTTGGGGACTGTTTTGGGGGTATTTTTGGGACTGTTTTATGGTACCTTAAGGGTGCAGTTTGAGGCTAATGAGTGGCAGTTTGTGCGTGTGCATGAGCGAGCTTTGAAGGCTTAGTGGAGAGGCAGATTGCATGAGGGTTATGGCGTGCATGAAAGGGAGTTAAGGGCAGTTAACGTGGTTTTGCTCAGTGGGGTGATGGGCAGTTGTCGTGGTGCATTCAGTGGGTGAGATGCATGGCTTATAGGGCTGTATTGTGCGTGGATTGTATGTGGCTTGTTACCTGTGCATGAGGGAGCTTATGTGGTGGCTTGTTACGTGTGCATGGGGCGTGGTGAAGCTAAGTGAGTGGAGGGTGATACGTGGTCAGGTGCATGACATTGAGAGAGGCAATAACGTGCTGAGTGTGTGCTGTGTGTGGGGCAGCAACGTGAGTGAGGTTGAGGGGGGCAGGCATGGACTGTGTGTTTAGCGTGATAGGTATGCAGGTCTATGTGGGGTGAGTTGTTTTGGGTGCAATATGCGGTAGTTTTGGAGGCTATGTGCGTGGCTTATGCTTTTGATTTTTGAGTGCATGGGTATGCCATTGATTTACCTATTTATTCATGCATGCTGAGAGAGCGTGAGGAAGGCTTCCTAGGGTTTATGGAGAGGGTTGTTGGCTGTGTCTCTTGTATGTGAGTCAGAGGATATGGCGTGAGTGTTGAAGGGGCTGTTTGTGGTCGGCAGTATGTGTAATAGTCTTTGTGCTAATTAGTAAGAGCTGCGTTGATGAGAGGGCTGTGTATTAAGTGTTGAGTGAATGAAAGAAGAGAGAATGAGGGGAGTAGAGTTGTACGTGGCCAGTGAGGGCTGAGTTTACAAGGTTTGTGGCTGTTAGGGTTTTATATTTTTTGGTTTAGAGAGAGAGTCCACGATAACGAGAGAGAGAGAGTAATGATTTGTGAGTTTAGAGAGAGAAGAGTAAATTATGGGGGATTGAGAAGTGAGTCATAAGGTTGGTTTATGGGTCTTTTTATAGGAGTGGGTTAGGGTTGTCCTTATACGGGTAGGAAACGGAGATTGTGTAATTAGGGGGATATCTTTTAATTAGTGTGTTATGAGGAAAAGATTTCTTTAATTAGAAAGGTGATTTAATTTGATTTATTTAATTTGTGATATGTGTTTTCAATGTGTTAATTATTTTTGGATTGGGCTTTGGGTGAGATGGGCTTTGAATGGGTGCGGGGACGATTTGAGGGGCAAATGATACTTTTTAAAATAGAGGTCCAACAAGCGAACCCGAAGCGAAACGAGCGAATTAAGTCCAACAAAAATGTCAATTCTTGACTTTTCCCGTCCGACGTCCGTTTCCTGCGACTTCCACAATTAAAGATGTAGTGTCTCCATGTGAGACTCATCATCGGGACTTATATGCAAAAATACATTACCTACAGTCGCCCCCACTTTGATGGGACTGTGCAGTGTGTGACAATGACAATCCGATCAAAGTTTGTGCAATGTATTTTTACTTACTTGGCTCGCCAGCTGCCACTTGACTTGTCTGTTGTTGAGTTGAGTTGAGTTAATTTGATTGTGCGTACTTGGGGTGCTAAACCCCATACCCGAGATGTCGCGGTTACGTCTCCATACCTAGAGTGTCGCAGAGTTGATTTTGTTGTGCCATACCCGGCGTGCTAAACCCGATACCCGAGATGTCGCGGTTGCGTCTCCATACCTAGAGTGTCGCAATGATATCTCCATACTCGGAGTGTCGTACCTGGCATGCTAAACCCCATACCCGAGGTGTCGCAATTGCGTCTCCATACCTAGAGTGTCGTAGAGATGTCTCCATACCCGGAGTGCCGTATCTGGCAAGCTAAACCCCATACCCGAGGTGCTGCGGTTGTGTCTCCATACCTAGAGTGTCACAGTGATATCTCCATACCTGGAGTACCGTACCTGGCAAGCTAAACCCCATACCCGAGGTGTCGCAGTTGTGTCTCCATACCTAGAGTGTCGCAGTGATATCTCCATACCTTGAGTGTCGTACCTGGTGAAACTGATGTTGTGTCTCCATACTCGGAGTGCCATACCCGGTAAAACTGATGTTGTGTCTCCATACCCGGCATGCTGATAATGTCTTTCTCTATACCCGGAGTGCCATACCCGGAAAAGCTGATACGATGTGGGCCTCGCCCTTAGAGTGCCATACCCGACGAAACTGATACTGATGCTGATGTGGGCCTCAAACGTTAGAAGTCAGAAGTATGAATTAAAAAAGAAGCTCTTTCGCTTGCGTATGTTAGAGGGTACATCTATCGAACACTAGGTGTCACAGATGATTGCTGACATCGAACAGCTAGGTTAGCTGGGCACAACCTTCAAGGCCAAGACTTCCATAGATTTGATCTTACAGTCTCTGCATGAATGCTGGGACGGGTTCATCATGAACTATAACATGATGAACTAATAGAAGACTCTTAGAGAGTTGATGGCGATGCTGAAAGAAGTAGAGCCAGCTTCTGAATGACAAGAAGCGCTAGACGCACCTTACTTTGACATCCCAAATGGCCAAGGCTTGGCCGAAGGCTTCTGGGGTGTGAAGAAAAGGAAGGAAAATGGCAAGGCTAAATCATCTTAGTCTTCTAGGAAGACTATGAACATATCCTAAGACGTCTGCCTACATTGTGGCAAACGGGGTAACCGGAACCGTGACTACCGTGAGTATAAGGCGGAGTTAGAGAAAGCGAAGATGGGCAAGGCTCCGGCTTCAGGGATGTTTGTCATAAACATGTCCACTACTAGTTTTAAAAATTAGATTTTTGATTCTGGATGTGGTACTCACATATGTACTGATGTGCAGGATCTGCTGATTAGCAGAATACTGGCTTCGGGCGAATCGACCAGTGAGTCGGAAACGGGACGAGAGTCACTGTTTTGGCCGTTGGGACCTATGTTTTGTATCTACCCTTGGGGCATTTAATTACATTAGGTGACTATTTTTTGTACCTAGTTTGACTAAGGAACATCATCTTTGCATTTTGTTTTACCCGTTGTGGGTTTACCTTGTATTCTGGAACACTAGGTGTTTTGTATATAAAGATAACATTATGATATGTACATCAGATATTAATAATAGTCTTTATATTTTGAATATAAATGAATCTAACAAATATAACATGACAAACAAAAGGCTCAAACTGAGTAAATCAGATGAGACTTATTAGTGGCATTATCGTCTGGGACATATTAACAAGACTCGTATATCCACTCTTTGGAAGAATGGATACTAGGACAGATTAGATCCTAATTTATATGACGTCTACGAATCATGTTTATTAGTCAAAGTGCCTAAAACACTTTTTAGCGGCAACGGTGTATGTGCCACCGAGTTGTTAGCCCTCGTTCATAGTGACGTATGTGGGCCCATGTCTGGCTAGGCTAGAGACAGTTATAAATACTTCATAACCTTTACGGATGTTGCATCGCGTTATGGTCATGTGTATCTTATGAAACACAAATTGGAAACTTTTGATAAATTCAAAGAGTTTCGACACTAAGTAGAAAAACAGACTCGCAAAAGTATTAAAACATTGCGGTTGGACCATGGTGTTGAATACTTGAGCGATACGTTTCTCGATTACTTGAAAGAGTATGGTATTCTTGTTAGTGTCCTAGACATGCCACAGGATCTACTAAGCGCGATTATTGTGTGAATAAATCAAGAAGTTTGCGGAATTAACTTACATTGATCGGCTTTGACTTTCAAAACTTTCATGGATGTTGAGGCTCCCAAGCTCTTGGGTGAGTATCCCTATCACCATCTTTTGACTCCCATATGTGCTAACAAGAACAATGGAACAAATTTTATCTCCCATGAGAAATAAATTTGCCCGAGAGAGAAGCAAACAATCGGTATGTCTTCAAAAGACAGAGGCCAATTGCTTTCGGCCAGAATTGAAAATGGCAGTTGCCTTATATTCGGCCACTTTGAAAAATTCAAAAGCATCTCCAAAAGAAAAATAAGAATATTGGTTTTGGCCATTTTCGGCCTATAGAGAGAAAGAGCAATTAACGCAGGTCAGAGAGCAAAAAATAAAGTCCATTACCATTTTACATTTTCATTCATCCTTATAATAAAAGGAAAGAAAAACGTGGCCCACCAGAGAAAGAAATTGCTTTTGTTTATTGAAAATATTAGGAAGTCATTTACTAAAAAGAAAAGCAAAGCCATTTTTCTTATTATTTTAGTCAAAAAGCATATTACTTTAAAAGGTCAAAATAGGCTAATGTTGTCAGAGGCTTTTCGGCCTGCAACATGGAATGGCCATTCGGCCAATAAAAATTACGTCAATCGGCCAAAACCATTACGGCCAATTAAACAGGGAGAGAGGGAAATAAATTTCCAAAATTAAATGTGTTCAGTGTATTTCAAGTTTCCATCAAAACCCATTACTAAAATGACTAATGATGTAAGTGAAGTGGACCCCATTTTAAATTCAAAATTCAAGTGGGCTTGCTCAACACACTTCGGACTCGGATTCGTTTAATCCGATTAAACGAAATTTCCGTTGCGATATAATTAAATCCAATTTAATAAATAATAATACCCAGTAAAATTATTACGAAAAATTGCTCGGGAATTAATTCCAAATTAATTTGTTCTCTAAAATTATAGATCCAATTTAATTTCTCGTTGAAATCCAATTTCAATTTAATATATCTAATATATTATTTTAGCCCAATTAAATAAATTAAATAGTAAAATCTAATTTAACTATTAAATTTATTTTACAGATTAATTCCAAATTAATCGCGTTCTCTCCTTCGACCAATTAATCCCAGATAAATTCTCGACGTAATTAATCCCATATTAATTCTTTCTCTGATAATTAATCCCAGATTAATATTCTCTATTTTAATTAATCCCAGATTAATATTGTTCGAGTCAAACATCATCGGTGAATCTTTGGGATGCGACCCAAGAGATCCCTGGATATGTTGGCAGTAAATACGGTCATCGGACTATCCGAACATGCGCGTACCCCGTACCACGTACTTACCGATTTACAAAACATGGTTGGCTTCTAGAAAAGCACCGTGCCTACCCAATTCTCCAGAAATATTCTGCTACGGAATACAAGATCTTTGTCAGGCGTAGTATACGTAGTATTGCGTATTACGATCCAGTATCGGATGTCACGTGCAAGGCTTGGGGCTGGAGTTGTGTCTGCCCCGTACGAAGCATATATCGGATCACAAGCAACTAGTCTCTTTATGATCGGAAAGTCATGACCAAGTCATACTTCCCCGATGGCTATAGCACTTAGAGTACCAGTTCTGCGTCCCTGCGTGATCATCATTTCCATATGACTGAAGTGATACTTTCGTCTTGATATCACACCCAATACATTACGATTCTCTAGTATTTCCAGAAGAGGTGTACACAGAACCTGCCCCCTAGACGACCAAAACCAAAGTATATTGATTGTCGCAAGTATTAGCGATGCAAGTCTCAGATTAAGACCAAATACACCTACCCTAATTCGGACTCGTAGAGACACATAGTCATACTACCAATGAGATTTCGAGGGGTTTATCCAGAGCGAACTTGTTTCCGTACCCTCGGTAAACAGAACCTCATATTACACTTACATGAGTATTCAATACCCAAATATATGAGAACTATGCCGTTACGCTTCCATAACATGCACAAGTGTAATACTAGCCTATTTCGCATTATCGAATGTCCAGTCTCGATAATACTACGACTAGGGATATTTAATGATTAAACCTTTATGGATTAATATTGTCTCATATCTTATTAATCCGGAATCAATATTAATCCGGAACTAATCATAATGACTTTTATCATTTATATATCTAACTACTCCTAATCCAATTAGGATTATTTAGATCCAAAATACTTCCATTACTGCCTTAGTTGTAGCAATGTTCCGCTTTTGTTATTTATTCGGCAACAGTATCTTGCTTGGAATATTTCCAACTCACTGTTCTGTTATTCAAACTATATATGTACTCTTATTATGACTTACAGTCATTTTTATCAGTTTGGAAACTTGCAGCGGTGAACCTAGTCACCTCAAGTTCTCCATCTCCATAACTTAAGAAAGCATCCTTAGTTCATCCAAGATACTCAAGGATGTTCTAAACATCAATCCAGTGACCATCACTTGGATTGGCCTTGATTGTGTCTACATGTGCTCAAAGCATATGAGACATCAAGTCACGTACATTTCAAAACGTACGAACTCTGGGAGGGTGTCAGCAGCTTTCTAGATCTATCCCAGTAGATCTTTATTCCTAGAATAAAGTCTGCTTCTCCCAGGTATTATATGGAGAATTTTTCATGAAAGCCAAACTTTCATCGATTTTAGTATGGGAATGTTATTGTTTAAAAGTAATATATCATCAACTTATAGGACATTCATTGTCAGTGCGCTCCCACTAACCTTCTTATATACACAAGAATTATTTTCGGTTTTGAATTAAATCATATACCATTATGATTACATCAAAACGCTGGTTCCAAGAACACAATGCTTGCTTCAATCCATAAATGGATCGATTTAACTTGCAAACCTTGTTTGCATGTTTTGGCACGACAAAACATTCAGGATGTTGTAAACATCCTCCAAAAGGTTTCCGTTAAGGAAAGCGATTTTGGCATCCATCTGTCATATTTCATAAATGAAATATACAGTTATTGCAAGCATTATCCAAATGGATTTAATCATGGCAACAGTGAAAAAGTTTCGTCGTAGTCGACACTATGTCTTTGACGATACCCTTTCTCTATAAGCCTAGCTTTTACATTTGTATGTTGCCATCCATGTATGTCTTCCTTGAAGACACATATAGTACCAATAGGCACAATGCCTTCTGGTACATCAACCAGTATCCAAGCATGATTGATAAACATGGAATCCATTTCGGACTTCATGGCATTTTGCCATAAAAGGAGCTGATACCTTGTATCACTTCCTCATACGTAGCCGGTTTGTCTTCCTCAATAAGATTGACATCTACATGAGGTGAGATCAGAAATCCATACCTCTTAGGTTGATTTCTGACTCTCTCCAACCTACGTAGTTCTTGTGTATTCGAAGATTATGGTACAGTTTCATCCTTGATGAACTGTTTGTGTTCCGTATAGGAGTCGGTGCCTGGAATGGTATTACTCCGATCTTCATCGAGTTTTACTTTCCTCCCACTTACCACTGCATATAGGAATTCTCTTAGGAAAATCGCATGGAGAGCAACAATTGCATTGTTCTCTTGTGAGTTGTATAAGTATTATACTTTGGTTTCCCTAGGACAACCAATTACAAATAGACACTTATCCGATTTGAGTTCTAGTTTAGTATCATCCAAACGTATGCCCAACATTCCCAAATCTTCAGGAATGAGAAACCCAATTTCTTTCCTGTTCATATCTAATATGAAGTCTGTCTAACAGATTTTCATAGAACCTTATTCAAAATAAGTATTGCACTGTTTAATGTGTATCCTCAGAATGAAAATGGTAGCTCAGAGCGACTCATACGTTTAAGTACTGTCCATTATGGTCTGACCGCAATGTTCTAATACTTTTATCGGTCTGTTTTCATACTTCGTGTCGAAATATTTTGAATTTACTCAAAAGTTTCTGACTTGTGTTTCATAAGATACACATAATCATAACGCGATGCCACATCCATAAAGGTTACGAAGTATTCATATCCACCTCTAGCCTAGCTAGACATGGGCCCACTTACGTCACTATAAAAGATGGCTAACAGATCAGTGGCACTTGCACTTTTACCAAGTAAAAGGTGTTTTAGGCACTTTGCCTAAAAAACTAGATTCGTAGACATCATTTGAATTAGAATCAAATCCGTCCTAGTATCCATTCTTCGAAAGTGTGGATATACGAATCTTGTTAATGCATCCCAGATGACAATGCCATAAATAAGTCTCATTAAAATTACTCTATTTGAGCTATTTGTTTGTCATATTATATGTTTGAGATTCATTTATATTCAAAATATAAATACTGTTATTCATATCTAATGTGTATATCTCGATATCATCTTTATAAATAAAACATCCGGTGTTTCGGAATATAAAAGTATACCCGCAACAGGTTAAACTAGAAATAGAGATAATGTTTCTAGTTAAACTAGATACATTATAATAGTCACCTAATTTAAGTACATGCCGAAATGACAGTTCCAAAACTTAGGTTTCTACGGCCAAAATAGCGACTTTCGTCCTATTTCCGACTCGTAGGTCGATCTCATCTGAAGCCAGTTTCCTGCTTATCAGCAGATCCCGCACATCAGTACATATATTCATGTACAACATCTAGTATCGAAAATCCAATTTTAAAACCAGTAGTGAACATGGTTATAACAAACATTTTGAAGCCGGAACCTTGTCCCGCTTTCACTTCCTTCATGTCTTTTAAAGAAGCTCTTGCTTAAGAGGTTCTACTCGCAATCTGAAAATTAAAGTCGTTAAAGACATTTTCGCCAGGATTATGTTCTTTGACGTTAATATTTCAGTCATCTTGATTGCTATAGTCCAACTATCCAATCAACGATTTCAGGTACAATTAAATGTAATGATTACTATAGTCTAACTATATAATCATCTACAATTGATTGGTTACATTCAAATGTATTGATTACTATAATCCAACTATATAACCAACTACAAATGAAGTAGTTTGAATACAGTCTAACTGTTTAATTAAAACAACAATTGAATATTAGTCCAACTAATATATATTTAAATAATGACGAAAAATGAAATGAGCGCGTATTGGCAAGTATCTAAACGAAATTGAAAATTTAATACTTGCCTCCCACTAATTTTTGGCGAGCCTCTAACCCTCTGTGGAGTACTCGGGAAACCTAGTTTCCGAGTGGGCTAGGATCCCGTTAAAAGATACACAACCTTGACTTTGGCCAACAAGTTGTATAAAATTTAACTAGGTAGATCTATAAGATCAATTGGATCTCATCCAATTCCTAGATCCAGTAGGTGGACATCCAAGTTCTAAACATATATCCTATATATGCCAATATATCCAATATATTCCTTAATATTTTCCTCTGAATCAACTAAGTCTTGGCTTCGGCACAACAAGCTTAATGATTCCAGTTAAGCGTGACTCATTGACTTTGGAAAGCTTCGTAATCGATGTCGATGGACAAGAAATGATCTTGACTTTGGCCAACAAATCACAACTTAGACAAGACATACGATATGGAACAAAGCCTTCATGATTCAAACACATCCGCGATGGACAAAGGTCTTGACTTTGGCCAAAAAACCAGTGCCAATCTTGGATCTTGAGAGAGAATCACTCAATGGAAAGAAATCGCTTAATATTTATTGAGGGTTTTTGTTGCGAGATGGCAACCAATTTATTATCTTTAATTAGGTCTCATCATACACCCTTAAGCATGCATTCTAAAAGCATAATAAGGCGCGAATAAATTAATAATGATATGCGGATGGATATATAATACAATTTGTTCCTAGAACAAATCTCTCCATTTCCTCTCTCCCGCTAGCACTATTCTTACTTCTACCCAATTACATAACACTTCTAAATAAACCTCGTTTGCATTGAGGGGAATATGTGAGAAGAGAAATATAATGAGAAAAGAGGTAATAGGCTGGACACGCATGTCCAATTTAATAAATTCTAAATTTATTACAACAATTTCCAAAATTGCCCTCACCTATCTAATATCCATCCGATATACATTATTCATACATACATCCAAGTATTCATACAAAGCATGTTATTTAATCAATCTAATCCAATTAATTAATCTTTGATTAATGACCATCCAATGTTCATACAACGATTTGATTTGCTCGAGTAAAACTCGTTTAGGAATAAATACTCAAAGTAAGTATTCTTGAATTATATCAAACTACAATTTTAAATCCAATTTAAATTGTATCCAATACTAATTCATATTTAATTCCAAATTAAACAATTACACTTATTTATGTGCCTTAAAGACTTGGATTCCAAATCCAATCTTGATGGGTCTCAAAGGCCCAATTAGTATCCAATACTATTTAATTAAAGTCCAATGGGCTTTTAATTAATTCTTTAGGCTTGGGCTTTCGACTAAAATGGATCTAACCCATAATGCCTAGGCCCATTAGGAATCACCCTATGCCATAGAATTAATTTTGGCCCATTAGGCCTAATTAAATTATTACAGGTCCAATAGTCATATTTTGGACTTTATGGAAATGGTTTAGGCCCAGATATAATCCAAGACTAAAATTTGGCCCAACCAAGCCCATTAGCCCAAATACAACAAATTAAATTAATACAACATTCCAAATTTTATATTAATTCAATTAAAGTGCAATTAGCACAATTAAATAATTAATCTCGTATTTCCAAAATACTAATTAATCTAATTAATCATGCTTAATTCCCATATTCATGTCCAACACAAAATTGGGGCAAAATCAATTTTATAACATGCTTTACATCTCACGGCAATACATGAAATTAACATCCAATTTTGATTTCAATCTAATTAAATCAACAATTAATATTCAATTTCATGTGAATTAACGTATCCAATTGTCTAATTCAAAATTCCATGAGTTTCTAAGGTTCATCATTTTCGGCCAAGGGTTATAATTTAGAGAAAATTAAACCTATCAATTTTTCACAAAATTGAAGATACATAAATCCAATTCAATATCATTCAAACATAACCCAACAACCAATTTAGGAAAATCAAGTTCTAAACACAAAATTCCCAAATTAAAGTCAATAAACCCTAGAAATAAATCAAGCTTAGATCTTGCTCTGATACCATTATTAGTGTCCTAGACATGCCACGAGATCTACTAAGCGTGATTATTGTGCAAATAAATCAAGAAGTTTGCGGAATTAACTTACATTGATCGGCTTTGACTTTCAAAACTTTCATGGATGTTGAAGCTCCCAAGCTCTTGGGTGAGTATCTCTATCACCATGTTTTGACTCCCATTTGTGCTATCAAGAACAATGGAACAAATTTTATCTCCCCATGAGAAATAAATTTGCCCAAAAGAGAAGCAAGTAATCAACATGTCTTCAAAAGACAGAGGCCAATTGCTTTCGGCCAGAATTGAAAATGACAGTTACCTTATATTCGGCCACTTTGAAAAATTCAGAAGCAGCTTCTTCTTCAAAAGAAAAATAAGAATATTGCTTTTGGCCATTTTCGGCCTATAGAGAGAGAGCACTTAACGCAGGTCAGAGAGCAAAAAATAAAGTCCATTACCAATTTACCATTTTGCATTTTCATTCATCCTTATAATAAAAGGAAAGAAAAACGTGGCCCACCAGAGAAAGAAAGTCAGAGAAGTCATTTACTAAAAAGAAAAGCAAAGCCATTTTTCTTATTATTTTAGTCAAAAAGCAAATTACTTTAAAAGGTCAAAATAGGCTAATGTGTGTCAGAGGCTTTTCGGCCTGCAACATGGAATGGCCATTCGGCCAATAACAATTAGGCCAATCGGCCAAAACCATTTCGGCCAATTAAACAGGGAGAGAGGGAAATGTGTTGAGTGTATTTCAAGTTTTCACCAAAATACATCATTAAAATGACTAATGATGTAAGTGAAGTGGACCACACTTTAAATTCAAAATTCAAGTGGGCTTGCTCAATACACTTCGGGCTCGGATTCATTTAATCCGATTAAACGAAAATTTCGTTGCAATATAATTAAATCCAATTTAATTAAATAGTAATACCCAGTAAAATTATTACGAAAATCGCTCGCGAATTAATTCCAAATTAATCCGTTCGCTAAAATTAAAATCCAATTTAATTTCTCGTTTTAATTAGTATATCTAATATATTATTTTAGTCCAATTAAATAAATTAAATGGTAAAATCTAATTTAACTATTAATTTATTTTACCGATTAATTCCAAATTAATTGCGTTCTCTCCCTTCGACGAATTTAATCCCAGATAAATTCTCGACGCAATTAATCCCAGATTAATTCTTTCTCTGATAATTAATCCCAAATTAATATTCTCTCTTTTAATTAATCCCAGATTAATATTGTTCGCGTCAAACACTATCAGTGAATCTTTGGTATGCGACCCAAGAGATCCCTGGATATGTTGGCAGTAAATACGGTCATCGGACTATCCGAACACGTGCATACCCGGTACCACTTACTTACCGATTTACAAGACATGGTTGGCTTCTAGCAAAGCACCGTGCCTACCCAATTCTCCAGAAATATTCTGCTACGGAATACAGATCTTTGTCAGGTGTAGTATACGTAGTATTGGGTATTATGATCCAGTATCGGATGTCACATGCAAGGCCTGGGGCTGGAGTTTTGTCTGCCCCGTACGAAGCATATATCGGATCACAAGCAACTAGTCTCTTTATGATCGGAAAGTCATGACCAAGTCATACTTCCCCGATGGCTATAGCACTTAGAGTACCAGTTCTGCGTCCATGCGTGATCATCATCTCCATATGACTGAAGTGATACTTCCGTCTTGACATCACACCCAATACACTACGATTCTCAGTATACCCAGAAGAGGCGTACACAGAACCTGTTAAAGCCATGGACGACTAAAACCAAAGTATATTGATTGTCGCAAGTATTAGCGATCCAAGTCTCAGGTTAAAACCAAATACACCTACCCTGATTCGGACTCCCATAGACATATAGTCATACTACCAATGAGATTCCGAGGGGTCTATCCAGAGCGAACATGTTTCCGTACCCTCGGTAAACAGACCTCATATTACACTTGCATGAGTATCCAATACCCAAATATATGAGAACTATGTCGTTACGCTTCCATAACACGCACAAGTGTAATACTAGCCTATTCCGCATTATCGATGTCCAGTCTCGATAATACTACGACTAGGGATATTTAATGATTAAACCTTTTGTGGATTAATATTGTCTCATATCTTATTAATCTGGAACTAATCATAATGACTTTTATCATTTATATATCTAGGTAATCCAATTACAAATGATAAAAGAGCAATTTCCTTTGTCACATAGTTAATTTGTACAACAATACCATATTCTGTACAACTAGTGATGCTATGGGTCATAATTATCCAACAATTCTTTCACAGCGGACTCCTCCCAGATAACCTCAATTGACTGGTGTGTCCAAACGGAGAAACCGAACTTTTTTAGACATGGTAAGGTCAATAATGAGTCGCACTGAGCTAATAATTTCCTTCAGGGGATACGCATTGAACAGTGCAATACTTATTTTGAATAAGGTTCCGACAAAGTCTGTTGGACAGACTCCATATAAAATATAGACAGTAAAGAAATCAGTTTTCTCAATCCTCAAGATTTGGGGATGCTAGAGATATGTTAAACGTTTGGATGATACCAAACTAGAACCCAAATCGGATTAGTGCCTATTTGTAATTGGTTATCCTAAGGAAACCAAAGGAAATTATTTCCACAACCCATAAGAGAATAAAGATATTTGTTGCTCTCCATGCGGTTTTCCTTAGAGGAATTCCTATATGCAGTGGTAAGTGGAAGGAAAGTAGAATTCGATGAAAATTGGAGTAATACTGTTCCTGGCACCGATCCCCTCCCGGAACATGAATAGTTCATCAGGGATGAGACTGTTCCACAATCTTCTAATACACAAGAACTGTGTAGGTCAGAGAGAGTCAGAAAACAACCTTAGAGGTATGAGTTTCTGATCTCACCTCATATAGATATCAATCTTATTGAGGAAGATGAACTGGCTACGTATAAGGAAGCGATACAAGGTATCGACTCCATTTTATGTCAATGTGCCATGAAATTCGAAATGGATTCCATGTACACCAACCAAGTTTGGACACTAGTTGATGTACAAGAAGGCATTGTGCCTATTAGTAGCAAAGGACATGGATGACAACGTACAAACGTACAAAGCTAGGCTTATAGTGAAAAGGGTATCATCATCAACATGGTGTTGATTATGATGAAACCTTTTATCCATTGCTATGATTAAATCCATTCGGATAATGCTTGCTATTGCTGTATATTTCAATTATGAAATATGGAAGATAGACGTCAAAATCGCTTTATTTAATAGAAATCTTTTAGATGATGTTTATATATAACAGCCTGACGGTTTTGTTGTGCCAACTCATAAGCTCTGGCTCTGCCTCCTTGAGCATAGCCATCAACTCTTCAAGAGTTTACTCTTGGTTCATAATGAACCTGCCCTAGTTTTCCGGTAGAGACTATAAGATCAAATCTTTAGTAGCCTCGGACACGTAGGTAATGCACAGCTAACCTAGCTGATCGATGTCAGCAATCATCTATGACACCTAGTGCTCGTCAGATGTACCATCTGACATACGCGAACGAAAGAGCTTCTTTTACGATTCTTACTTCTAAGAACTAAGAATAGATCTATAAAGATCTTCGATTTCATCATCATAGTACAATGATCTAATCTTTAATTCTGACGACGGAATTAAAGAGTCATTGAGGTAAGCATAATGGATTGAGCACTAAAGTTATCATCACCATGAGTCTTCCAAAACACATGCTCCACTATTTGCTAAACTCCAAGCTCAAGCCCGAGATGTCAATCTATCAAATAGAATAACCTCTCAGTTCCTAGGACTATCCTGAGGTTCTATTCCCAATCTGAAAATTTGAGCCGTTTAAAGACATTTTCACCCAAGATTATGTTTTAAACGCTAATCTTTCAGTTATCTTGATTCCAATAGTCTAACTATCCAATCAACGATTTCGGGTACATTCAAATATAATGATTACTATAGTCTAACTATATAATCAACTACTATTTGATTGGTTAAATCCAAATTTATTGATTACTATAATCCAATTATATAATCAACTATAAATGAAATAGTTTGAATACAGTCCAACTGTTTAATTTAAAAAACAACAATTAATATTAGTCCAACTAATATATATTATTAATAATGACGAAAAAATGAAATGAGTGCGTTTTGGCAAGTATCTAAACGAAATTGCAAATTTAATACTTGTCTCCCACTATTTTTCGGCGAGCCTCTAACCTTCTGTGGAGTACTCGGGAAACCTAGTTTCGTAATGGGCTAGGATCCCGTTAAATAACACACAACCTTAATTTTGACCAACAAGTTGTATGAAACGTAACTAGGTAGATCTCTAAGATCAATTGGATCTTATCCAATTCCTAGATCCAGTAGGTGGACCTCCAAGTCCGAAACATATATAATATATATGCCAATACATCCAATATATTTTCCTAACTTCTTCCTCTGAATCAACTAAGCCTTGGCTTTGGCACAACAAGCTTAATGATTCCAGTTAAGCGGGACCCATTGTCTTTGGAAAGCTTCGTAATCGATGTCGATGGACAAGAAGTGATCTTGACTTTGGCCAACAAATCACAACTTGGACAAGACATGCGATATGGAACAAAGCCTTCATGATTCAAACACATTCGCGATGGACAAAAGTCTTGACTTTGGCCAATAAACCAGTGTCAATCTTGGATCTTAAGATAGAATCACTCAATGGAAGGAAAACGCTTAATATTTTTTGAGAGTTTTCGTGTAATTGGCAACCAATTAATTATCTTTAATTAGGTCTCATCATACATCCTTAAGCATGCATTCTAAAAGCATAATAAGGCGCATTAAATAAAATAATAATGATATGCAGATGGATATATAATACAATTTGTTCCTAGAACAAATCTCTCCATTTCCTCTCTTCCGTTAGCACTATTCTAACTTCTACCCAATTACATAACACTTCTAAAGAAACCTCATTTACATTGAGGGGAATAGGTGAGAAGAGAAATATAAAGAGTTAAGAGGTAATAGGCTGGACACGCAGATCCAATTTAATAAATTCTAAATTTATTACAACAATTTCCAAAATTGCCCTCACCCATCTAATATCCATCGATATACATTATTCATACATCACATCCATGATTTACACAAAGCATGTTATCAATCAATCTAATCCAATTAATTATCTTTAATTAATGACCACCCAATGTTCAAACAACGATTTGATTTGCGCGAGTCCAACTCGTTTAAGAATAAGTACTCAAAGTACGAATTCTTGAATTATATCGAACTACGATATTAAATCCAATTTAATTTCGATTCAATACTAATTCATATTTAATTCCAAATTAAATAATTATACTTTATTAATGAGCCTTTGCAACTTAGATTCTAAATCTAATCTTAACGGGTCTCAAAGCCCAATTAACATCCAATGTCAATTTAATTAAAGTCTAATGGGCTTTCAATTAATTTATAAGGCATGGACTTCGGCAACCAAAGCCCACTAAGGAATCACTCTTTACCATAAAATTAATTTGGGCCCATTAGGCCCAATTAAATTGTAAAGGCTCAATTATCATATTTGGACTTTATGGAATGGTTTTAGGCCCAATTGGATCCAACCAATTATCCTAAACCAAACTTGGCCCAACCAAGCCCATTAAGCCCAAATTTAAAATTATTAGCCCAATTCCAAATTAAGCCCAATTAATTAAATCACAATATTCCAAATATCACAATTATTTAATTAAAGTGTATTAGCAATAATTAATTAGTTAAATCAATATTTCCAAAATACTAATTAAACATGCTATAATTAATCAACTTATGCCCAACAAAAATTGAAGCAAAAATCAATCCCAACATGCTCATTAAGCTCACGACAATGGCATATAAAATCATTCAATTTGATTCCAATCTAATTAAATCAACATTCAATATTTCTATCATGCCATCAACACATCCAATATGTCAAATTTCAAAAAATTCCCATGAGCTTATCCTAGGGTCAAATTCGTAATTAATCCTAGATTAATATTCTCTCTTTTCTAATTAATCCCAGATTAATTATGTTCGTGTCATACGTCATCGGTGAATCTTCGGGAAGTGACTATGAGATCCCTGGATATCTTGGCAATAAATACGGTCACAGATTATTCGAATACGTGCGTACCTAGTACCACGTTCTTACCGATTTACAAGATATAGTTGGCTTCTAGCAAAGTGCCGTGCCTACCCAATTCTCCAGAAATATTCTTTAAAGGAATATGTAATCTATATCAGGCGTAGTATACGTAGTATTGTATATTCCGATCCTGTTGGGAAATCTCAAAGTCCCGAGGATCGAATCAAGCATTGAAACCAAGTGCGAATACAACAAAGGAAGTTACGGAATACTCACAATGATCGTTTGAGCGATGCGGTGGAAAACAAAAACTTTTTAAGCCCTTTGAAGCCCTCCAAGACTCACGGCAGTGGGCAGTTTGGTATCTTCCAAATTCGGCCATGTAAGGTCCATTGAAGCTCCAAGCTTGTGATGAAACGATTCCATGCACGTGGGTGGGTTTTCCTATCACCTTCGTATGTCTTTAAGAGTGCTAGTTCTCATGATTTTTTGCCACAAAACCATCAAAATCCTTCTCATTGCTCACGGTTTTCTGGACAGAAAACAGAAGAAGAAATGCCCAAATGGGCGTGAGAAAGAGGAGAGGAATGAGAGAGAGAGATGTGTTAGTTTTGTATTAAAAATGGTAAATGATTTTATAAAATCAAATACACAAATTTTGTCTTTCAAAAAGTCAAACCAATTAAAGCCAACAACCAATCCATCATACTTCCATCACTATTTACATCCATCAAGTTGTCAAGTCACATCACTCAAAGTGACAAGTTGTCAAGTCACATCACTCAAAGTGACAAGGGATTTGACGCTTAAAGTGACTAGCGATTTGACGCTTGATGCGAGTAATGATTTGACTTGTGTGCCGCACTCGAATTTGAAATACGAATGCGCTATCAAATAATCCCGGGTTCGGGTTCGTTAATTCTGAATTAACAAATTTTCCGTTGCGTCATAATTAAATCTAATTTAATTAAATAATCATGCCTAGCATAATTACTATTCACGTCGCTAACGAATTAATTCTAAATTAATTCATTCGCCCGAATTAAAATCTGATTTTAATTCCGCGTCGAAAACCAATTCTGTATAATATATCAAATATATTACTTTATCGATTAATTCCAAATTAATCGTTCTCTCTCTTTAAATGATATTTTTATCCTAGATAAAATTTCTCCGTAATTAATCTTAAATTAATTTTCTCTCTCATCAAATTAATCCAAGATTAATTAAAGTGTGAGTCATACGTCATCGGTGAATCTTCGGGAAGCGACCCATGAGATCCGGATATGTTGGCAGTAAATACGGTCGTCGGACTATCCAAACCCGTACGTACCTAGTACTACGTTTTCCCGATTTACAAGACAAGGTTGGCTTCTAGCAAAGCCCCAAGCCTATCCAATTCTCCAGAAAAATCCTTACATGAATAAACGATCTATATCTGGCATAGTATACGTAGTATCGCGTATGTCGATCCAGCATCGGATGTCACGTGCTAGGCCTGGGGCTGGAATTGTGTCTGCCCCGTACGAAGACATGTCGGATGTCTGGTAACTAGTCTCTATAATCAGATATACATGACCTAGTCATAATATCTCGATAGCTGCAGCATATAAGAGTACTAGTACCGTATCCTACGTGACATCATCTCCACTATGACTGGAGTGATACTTCCGTCTTGACATCACACCCAATACACTACGATTTTCAATATACCCAGCAGAGGCGTACACAGAACCTGTTAAAGCCCTGGACGACCAAAACCAAAGTATATTGATTGTCGCAAGTATTAGCGGTGCAAGTCTCAGGTTAAGACTAAATACACCTACCCTGATTTCGGACTTCCATAGACACATAGTCATGCTACCAATGGAATTCCGAAGGGGTCTATCCAGAGCGAAGCTATTTTCCATACTATCGGTAAAACACAACCTCCTATTACACTTGGATGAGTATCCAATACCCAAATATATGAGAACTATGCTATTGTGCCCTCACAACGTGCACAAGTGTAATGCTAGTCTTTTATGCATTTATCGATGTCCAATCTCGATAATACTCTAACTAGGGATATTTAATGATTAATCCTCCGTGGACTGATACTGTCTCATATCATCTCAATCCAGGAACTAATCATAAGGACCTCCTATCATTTATACATCTAGGTGATCTAATCACAAATGATAAGAGAGCAATCTCCTTTGTCACATAGTTAATTTGTACAACAATACCATGATCTGTACAAATAGTGACGCTATGGGTCATAACTGTCCAACAATCTCCCACTTGGCCTATAGCCAGTCACTCGAGTGTCTTACACTCGAACTATGTACGGTTCTCTCAAACTGTTGAGGAAAGGCTTTCGTCAGCGGATTTGCATGATTATCGTCTGATGCGATTTATACGATCATCACATCGCCACGATGTATGACCCGAACGAATCAGATGAATAGTCGAAGTATATATCTGGATCGTTAATGAGACCGTTAATTCTTTAGCATGTGCTGTAGCCTAGCTCAGCTGCTAACAGAACTATAGCTAATCTAATTAGATTTGTTATTGACCCAGATGGCTTATATTGCTGCCTCAGCTGCAGCAATAACCCGTATTTGTTGTTTATTCAGTAACAATATCTTGCTTGGAAGACTTCCATCTCACTGTTCCGTTATTCAAACTGTATAGTACCGTTTAGCGACTTAAAGTCGTTTTTATCTGTTAGGAAACTTGCAGTAGTGATCCCAGTCGCTTCAAGTTCTCCTTCTCCATAGTTTAAGACATCATCATTAGTTCTTTAAAATAGTAACGGTTGTTCTTAATATCAATCTAGTGACCATCACTAGGATTGACCTGTTTGTGACTCTATATGCTCAAAGCGTATGAGATACCAGGTCACGTACATTTATTAATGTACGAGTTCTCGCCGAGTGTTAACAACTTTAAATCTAGCCCAGTAGATCTTTATTCCTAGAATAAAGGTTGTTTCTCCCAAGAATTCTACGGAGAATTTTCATGAAAGCCAAGCTTTCACCGATTGTAATATGGGAATATCATTTCCAAGAAATGATATATCATCATTATTTAGGAAAGTCACTTTCAGTGCGCTCCCACTAACCTCCTTATATACACAAGAATCATTTTATTTTGAATCAAATCATAAACCAATATGATTACATCAAAACGATAATTCCAAGAACTTAATGTTTGCTTCAATCCAAACATGGATCGAATAACTTGCAAACCTTGTTTGCTAGTTTTGGTACGACAAAACCGACAGGATGTTGTAAACATCCTCAAAAGGTTTCCTTTTCAGGAAAGCGATTTTCCCGTTCAGCTGCCATATTTCATAAATGAAACATGCAGCATTAGCAAGCATTATCCAAATGGATTTACCGTGGCAACAGGTAAAAGGTTTCATCATAATCGACACAATGTTGATAACGATACCTTTTCGCTACAAGCCCAGCTTTGTACGTTGGTATGTTTCCATCCATATGTCTTCCTTGAAGACTTATTAGTACCAACAGACACAATATCTTACGGTACAACAACCAGTGTCCAAACACTGATATACATGGAATCCATTTCGGACATCATGGCACTTTGCCATAATAGGGAGTCGATACCTTGTATCACTTCCTCATACGTAGTCAGTTTGTCTTCCTCGATAAGATTGACATCTTTATAAGGTGAGATCAGAAATCCATACCCCAGGTTGTTTTCTGACTCTCTCCGACCTACGCGGTTCTTGTGTATTCGAAGATTACTGGTACAGTTTCATCTATGATGAACTGTTTATGTTCCATTAAGAACTTGGTGCCTTGAACAGTATTACTCTGATTTTCATCGAGTTTTACTATCCTCCCACTTACCACTGCATATCGGTATTCCTCTCAGGAAAACCACAT
Organism: Zanthoxylum bungeanum; assembly: GCA_019454045.1. Classification (NCBI taxonomy): domain Eukaryota; kingdom Viridiplantae; phylum Streptophyta; class Magnoliopsida; order Sapindales; family Rutaceae; genus Zanthoxylum; species Zanthoxylum bungeanum. The sequence continues at coordinate 52,231 of SKCR01015502.1, forward strand.
GGTGAACAACAATTAAATTATTCTCATTTGAGATGTATAAGCACTATACTTTGGTTTCCCTAGGATAACCAATTATATTAGGCACTTATCCAATTTGGGTTCTAGTTTGGTATCATCCAAACTTATGCCTAGCATACCCAAATCATCAAGAGTGAGAAAGCCTAGTTTCTTTCTTGTTCATATCTAATATGAATTCTGTCTAACAGATTTTCATGGAACCTTATTCAAAATAAGTACTGCACTGTTAATGCTTATCCGTTAAAGGAAATGGTAGCTCTGAGCGACTCTTGATTAACCTTATCATGTCCAATAAAATTCGGTTTCTCCGTTCAGACACACCGTCATATTGACGTGTTCCGGGAGGAGTCCTCTTTGAAAGAATACTGTACTCTTTCATGTATATGTGAAACTTATTGCTTAAGTATTTTCCATTACGGTCTTATCGTGACAGTATAATACTTTAGCCGATCTATTTGTCTATTTCGTGTCGAAACTCTAAAAGTTTCCGATTTGTGTTTCAAAAGAAACACATAACCATAACGTGATGCCACATCCGTAAAGGTCACGAAATATTCATTATCCATATCTAGCCTAGCTAGATATGGGCCCACTTACGTCACTATGAACGAGGGCTAACAGATCGATGGCACTTACACTTTTACCAAGTAAAGGTGTTTTAGGCACTTTGCCTAATGAACTAGATTCGTAGACTTCATTTGAATGGAATCAAATCCGTCCTAATATCCACTCTTCAAAAGTGTGGATATACGAGTTTTATTTAATGTGTCCTAGACAACACCGCCACAAATAAGTCTTATCAGATCAAATCAGTTTGAGCTACTTGTTTGTCAAGTTATATGTTTGAGATTTATTTATATTCAAGATATAAATATTGTTATTCACATCTAATGTATTTATCTCAATATCATCTTTATATAATAAAACACTTTAGTGTTATAGAATATAAAGGTATACTCGCAACGAGTTATACTCGATATAGAGATAATGTTTCTAGTCAAACTAGTTACATTATAATTGTTTCCTAATTTAAGTACACACCGGAAGGGCAGTTCCTAAACTTAGGTATCTATGGTTAAAACAACGACTATTATCCCGTTTCCGAATCGCAGATTAACCTCATCTGAAGTCAGCATCCTGCTCATAGCAGATGCTGCACACCAGTACATATTTATGTATCACACTAAGTATTTAAAATTCAATTTTAATACTAGTAGTGAACATATTTATGATAAATTTATTTGAAGTCAGAGCCTTGCCTGTTTCAATTCCTTCATGTCTGCCTTATGCATACGACAGTCACAATACAGTGACCACGTTTGCCACAGTTTAGACAGACATTTTGGGATATGTCCTTTATATTCCTAGAAGATTATAATGATTTTGCTTTTGCCCTTTTCTATATTCCAGAAGCCTTTGGCCAAGCCTTGGGTTTCTAGAATATCGAAGTAAGGTGCGCCTTGAGCTTCTTACCTCTTTGCAAACTTTGGCTTTGGCTCCTTGAGCATAACCATTAACTCTCCAAGAGTTGTCTATTGCAATTTTAGTACTTCTAAGATCTATAGATATATCTATGAAGATCCTTCAATTTCATTATCATACTTTAAGGATCTAATTCTTAATTCTGATTAAGAAATTAAGGAGTCTATACTACAAGCATAATGGATCAAGCACTAAAGTTATCATTACATGAATCTTCCAAAGATCATGCTCTACTTATTTGCTTAACTCCGGGCTTAGGCCTAAGTAGTTATTTTATCAAATAAAGTAACTTTTTAGTTTTCAGGACTATCCTGAATTTTATTCCCAATTTGAAAAATAAAGTCGTTTAAACACATTTTCCTTATGATTATGTTTTAAACACCAATCTTTCAATTTTATTTTGATTTTAATAGTCCAACTATTTAATCAACGATTTCAGGTACTTTTAATATAATGATTACTATAGTACAACTATATAATCAACTATAATTCAGTTTATTAAATTCAATTATATTGATTACTATAATCCAATTATAAAATCAACTATTAATTGAAATAGTTTGAATACAATCCAATTGTTTAATTTAAAATAACATTAAATATTAGTCCAACTAATACTTTAATTTATTTGACGAATGATATTTGATTGAGCGCGTATGGCAAGTATCTAAACGAATATTGCAAATTTAATTCTTGCCTCCCATTATTTTTCGGCAAGCCTCTAACCCTCTGTCGAGTACTCGGGAACCGTGTTTCCTAGTGTGCTAGGATCCCGTTAAATAACACACAATCTTGACTTTGGCCAACAAATTGTATGATACTTAACCAGGTTGATCTATAAGATCAATTGGATCCAATCCAATTCCTAGATCAAGTAGGTGGACATCCAAGTCCGAAACATATATCTTATATATGCCAATATATCCAATATATTCCCTAACCTTTTTCCTCTGAATCAATTAAGCCTTGGCTTTGGGACAACAAACTTAATGATCCCAGTTAAGCGAAATCCATTGACCATGGAAAGCTTCGTAATCAATGTCGATGGACAAGAAGTGATCTTGACTTTGGCCAACAAATCACGACTTGGACAAGACACCAATATGGAACAAAGCTCTCGTGATTCAAACACATCCTCGGCAGACAAAGGCCTTGACTTTGGCCAACAAGCAATGCCAGTCTTGGATCTTGAGTAAGAATCACTCAATGGAAGGAAAAACGCTTAATATTGAGTGAGGGTTTTTCGCGTGCAAATTGGCAACCAATTTATTATCTTTGTTAAGGTCTCATCATCATACATCCTTAAACATGCATTCTAAACACATAATAAGGCACGTAAATAAAATAATAATGATATGCAGATGGATATTTAACACATTGATCCTAGATCAAATCTCTCTCTTTCCTCTCTCCCGCTAGCACAAGTATTTATTTCTACCCATTACACTACACTTCTAAAGAAACCTCATTTACATTGTGGGGAATAGTTGAGAATAGAATATAAAGAGTAAGGAGGTAATAAGGCTGGACACGCAGGTCCAATTAATAAATTCCAAATTTATTACAATAATTTCTAAAATTACCCCACCCATCTAATATCCTTCCGATATACATTATTCATGCATCGTAACCATGTATTCACACAAGCATGCTATCAATCAATCTAATCAAATTAATTAATCTGATAATTAATGATCATCCAATGTTCAAACAATGATTTGATTTTGCGCGAGTCAAACTCGTTTGTGAATAAGTACTCAAAGTACAAATTCTCGAATTAAATTAAACTACATCATTAAATCCAATTTAATATGTATTTAAGACTAATTCGCTTATTTAATTCCAAATTAAATACTACACTTTATCAACGAAACTTTTACGACTTAAATTCCAAATTTAATCGTTATGGGTCTCAAAGCTCGATTAACATCCAACATTAATTTAATTAAAGTCCAATGGGCTTTCAATTAATTTCTTAAGGCATGGACTTTTAGTCAACTTGGGTCAAACCCAAAGACTAAAGCCCATTTAAAGGAATCACCCTTATATGCCTTGAAACCAATTTAGGTCCAATTAAAGTTAAAGGTCCATTAGTCGCATTTGGACTTTACGGAAGTGGTTTTGGGCCCAATTGGATCCAACCAATTTAGCCTAAACCTAACTTGGTACAACCAAGCCCTTAAAGCCCAATTACAACTTTCAAGCCCAATTTCTAAAATTGGCCCAACATAATTAAATTACAAAATCCAATTTCACAATTTAATTATTCAAAAGTGTATAACATAATCAATTACCCAATTCAATACTTCCAAAACATCAATTAGCCTAATTAATCATGCTCATTATCATCATCACATGTCCAACACATTTTGATTAAAATCAAGCCCATTATCACATGCTTCAAGTCTCAGCCATTTGGGGATTTTATTTCTTATTCGGTTTCAATCCAATTAAATCCACAATCGACATTAAATCAACATTTCCAATCGTTTCCAACTCATCCAATATCAACGAAACAAAAAATCCAAGACATTTAAGGCTAGTTCATATTCGGCCAAGCCATAATATTTGGGCAAATTTGTTCCAAACAAAATTTCAATCAATCTTCAATTAAACAATATTTAAGCATACTAAATCATCCAATTTCATTATTCCATGCTCAAAATCAATTTTCCCAATTTTAAGCCGTAAATTAAATTTCATGCTTTTAATCACTCTGATACTATTGTTGGGAAATCTCAAAGTCCCGAGGATCGAATCAAGCATTGAAACCAAGTGCGAATACAACAAAGGAAGTTACGGAATACTCACAATGATCGCTTGAGCGATGCGGTGGACAACAAAACTTTTTAAGCCCTTTGAAGCCCTCCAAGACTCACGGCAGTGGGCAGTTTGGTGTCTTCCAAATTCGGCCATGTGAGGTCCCTTGAAGCTCCAAGCTTGTGATGAAACGATTCCATGCACATGGTGGGTTTCCCTATCACCTTTGTATGTCTCTAAGAGTGCTAGCTCTCATGATTTTTTGCCACAAAAACCATCAAAACCCTTCTCATTGCTCACGGTTTTCTAGATAAAAACATAAGAAGAAATGCCCAAATGGGCGTGAGAAAGAGGAGAGGAATGAGAGCGAGAGAGATGTGTGTTAGTTTTGTATTAAAAATGATAAATGATTTTATAAAATCAAATACATAAATTTTGGCTTTCAAAAAGTCAAACCAAATAAAGCCAACAACCAATCCATCACACTTCCATCACTATTCACATCCATCAAGTTGTCAAGTCACATCACTCAAAGTGACAAGCTATCAAGTCACATCACTCAAAGTACAAGTGATTTGACGCTTGAAGTGACTAGCGATTTGACGCTTGATGTAAATAATGATTTGACGCTTGATTTGACTTACGTGCCGCATTCGAATTTGAAATATGAATGCGCTCGTAAATAATCACGGGCTCATGTTCGTTAATTCCGAATTAATGAATTTTCCGTTGCGTCGTAATTAAATCTAATTTAATTAAATAATCATGCCTAGTATAATCACTATTCACGTCACACGAATTAATTCTAAATTAATTCATTCGTCCGAATTAAAATCCGATTTTAATTCCGCGTCAAAATCCAATTTCGTATAATATATCGAATATATTATTTTATCGATTAATTCCAAATTAATCGTTCTCTCTCTCTTTAAATGATATTTTTATCCTAGATAAAATATCTGCGTAATTAATCCCATATTAATTTTCTCTCACATCGAATTAATCCCAGATTAATTAAAGTGTCATTCATACGTCATCGGGGAATCTTCAGGAAGCGACCCATGAGATCCCCAGATATGTTGGTAGTAAATACGATCGTCGGACTATCTCAACACGTACGTACCTAGTACTACGTTTTCCCGATTTACAAGACAATGTTGGCTTCTGGTAAAGCGCCATGCCTACCCAATTCTCCAGAAATATCCTTACAGGAATAAACGATCTATATCAGACGTAGTATACGTAGTATCGCGTATGTCGATCCAGCATCGGATGTCACGTGATAGGCCTTGGGCTGGAATTGTATCTGCCCCATACGAAGCACATGTCGGATGTCTGGTAACTAGTCTCTATAATCGGATATAATGACCTAGTTATAATATCCTGATAGCTGCAGTATATAAGAGTACTAGTACCGTATCCTACGTGACATCATCTTTACTATGACTGGAGTGATACTTCCGTCTTGACATCACACCCAATACACTACGATTCTCAATATACCCAGCAGCGGCGTACACAGAACCTGTTAAAGCCCTGGACAACCAAAACCAAAGTATATTGATTGTCGTAAGTATTAGCGGTGCAAGTCTCAGGTTAAGACTAAATACACCTACCCTGATTTCGGACTTCCATAGACACATAGTCATACTACTAATGGAATTCCGAAGGGGTCTATCCAGAGCGAAGCTATTTTCCATACTATCGGTAAAACACAACCTCCTATTACACTTGCATCAGTATCTAATACCCAAATATATGAGAATTATGCTATTGTACCCTCAAAATGTGCACAAGTGTAATACTAGTCTTTATGCATTTATCGATGTCCAATCTCGATAATACTATGACTAGGGATATTTAATGATTAATCCTTCGTGGACTGATACTGTCTCATATCATCTCAATCCAGGAACTAATCATAAGGACCTCCTATCATTTATACATCTAGGTGATCTAATCACAAATGATAAGAGAGCAATCTCATTTGTTACATAGTTAATTTGTACAACAACACCATGATCTGTACAAATAGTGACGCTATGGGTCATAACTATCCAATAGATCCAATATCGGATGTCACATGCTAGGCCTGGGGCTGGAATTGTGTCTGCCCCGTACGAATGGCATATTGGATCTCTGGCAACTAGTCTCTATAATCGGATAATCATGACCTAGTCATATTATCCCGATGACTGCAGTTGTAGGCATTGCATTTTTGCATGCATGAGAAACCCGATGAGGAGTCTTATTTGGAGACAACTACCTTTTAAGTTACGGAGACCGCGGGAAATGGACGTCGGAAGGGAATAGTCAAGAATTGACTCATTGAGAGATTAAGTTCACTAGTTTGGCTTCAAGTAACTCGTTTGTTTTCTGTTTTAAAATTTATGCTCGGCCCAAGACACCTAAAACCGGCCCACACACACCTAGTCCACATGAATTTAGCCACACACACCCACCTAGCCCACACAAACATAGCCCAAACACTTAACTAGACCAACACACACCTAACCAAGCCCACCCACACACACCAAAGCCCACACGCCCAAAGCCTTAATATACACCCCATATTAAATAAATATTAATTAAATTAAAACATTAATTAAATAAGATAATAATTAAATTAATTAATAATTAAATAAGATATTTACCAAACATAAAATAAATATTTACCAACTTAAACTAAAATCATGCCTAATTTAAATAATTTAAATATATCATATACCAAAACTAAAAATAAGATATGCCTAATTAAAATCAATCCTAACCAATCAAAGCTAATTAAATATTTGACTTCATAATCTAATAAGACATCTCTACCAATTTAAAATATTTGACTTCCTAATTCAATAAGATATCCACCAATTTAGATTAGTTGACTTCCTAATTTAAAATATTTTGTCCCCCCTCAATCTTGTATATACCATTCCTATCACTCCTAATTTGGAAAAAAAATCTCTTCCTTGTGAGACAAGGGCAAACCCTAGCTCTCTTCTATATAAACATGCACTAACCTAGCCTCCCCCCTCTGGACTCTCTCTAATTCACGCCCAAGACATCAAGACATCACTCTCCTCACACGCAATTTACAAGAGACAAACCAACAACCTTTCTCTTCATCTCACTCCCTCTTGGCCGAGAACAACACATCCACCATCCCCCCTCCTTGGCCGATTAACAACAACCCTTACCACCACCATCACAGCCCCTAATCACCACCAAAATAACATCAAAACCAGCAGCAACATTCACATGAAAAAAAACCAGAACAGCAGCCCCTTTTCATGCCTAAACAGTAACCAGAACAGCAACCCTTTTCACGCACAAACAGCAGCCCTCTTGCGCAATTTTACCCCTTCCAACAGCCGCTAAAATACCCTAAACAAGTGGGTAAAATACTGCACATCCGACCCTTAAAGAATCACAAAACATCTACATAAATAATCCCCCCCAAGTGCGCATAACAGTCCACCAAAACAGAAGAACAAGACCTGAAACAGTGAGCAGAAAACACGTCAAAAATAGCAGCAAAACGAAGCCAAAACAGTGGAGAAAGCAGTGGAACAGCGAGCCAAAATGTCAAGCTAGTGAACCAGAAGAGTAAAGAGCTTTTATCCATTCCAATCTCCGCGAAACGCAAGTCCGAGGACAACTAAAAAGGTTAGACCTGAGGGTATTTTTTCACACTTATTTCTATTTAATTTCTGGTCATTTATTTATTTTACATTTTCTATATTTGTGGCTTTTGTTGTGTATATGATATTTGTTGTGGACTTTGGATGAATGGAAGTGTCGTCTCTTGTGGTATATAGGATGGAAACTCAGACGTAAATTCCGTAGCCGAATCCGAATGGACGGTAGTGCGGTCTGTACTTGGGCAACAATTCCACGTACCACTTGAGCAAACGACACTTGTTGATTTTATGTTATCTTGCTCATTTGATTATTTGCCGTTTAATTTTTATGCCTCTTTTAATTTCCGCATATCATTCATTTATGTCATATGGAGATGATGCGCATGGGCTTAGCAAGTGTGATGAAAGGTCCCCTTAAAGGGGTTAAAATCCTTTACCCGAGGCTTCGCCGCGCCGGATGATGTATATTTGATTGGACGAGAGATGTGTTCAATCGGGTATACGAAATCCGATATTCTTTATTTATTTGTTTTATTTTTTATGCATTATGTAATATGTGCGCATGGGCTTAACTAGGGTGGTTTTAAGGTCATCCATTCGAGGGAAAACGCCATAAGGCTACCTTTGCCATGATGTTTTGCCGCGCTGTTTATTACACGATTTATCGCTGTTTTTTAAAAATCTTTTTTTTTTGTGCTTCTTTATTTATTGCATTTGATTATGTAATAGATGCGCATGGACTTAACTAGGTGGTTTTAAGGTCCTCCATTCGAGGGAAAACGCCATAAGGCTACCTTTGCCATGATGTTTTGCCGCGCTGTTTATTACACGAGTCATCGCTGTTTTTTCAAAAATCTTTTTTTATGCTTCTTTATTTATTGCATTTTATTATGCATTGTGTGCACATGGGCTTAACTAGGGTGGTTTAAAGGTCCTCAATTCGAGGGAAAATGCCTTAAGGCTACCTTTGCCATGATGTTTTGCCGCGCCGTTATTTACGCGATTCATTGCTGTTTTTGCAAAATGTCATTTTAACCATGCACTTTATTTCTTTTTTTTTGTCGCGCAATGTTGTGTCATGCTTTCTTTTCCATATCATTCACCCATATGACATATCATTGCATAATCTTGCATCACATGTAACATGATTAATGGAAAATTGGTAGTAATTGCACGGACAGGGGCGCATATTGCATTTCTCTTCTTCTCGGTATTCCTTTCTTTCATTCATGTTAGTTGCATCCTTTAGCATCACATTATGGCATGTTCATCTTTAATGTAAAATTGCATCTTTGATTGGCATATTTAAATTCGTGTCTTTCTTCATCTTTTCAAGTTATGTGTTTGTATTAATTTCATTTATCATGCGGTTATTTTGACCATATTTTATATGCTTCTTTGCATAATACGCCTATTAAATTATTTGTTGTCATTTTGATTTCCTTTATATTACATGCAAATGTTACCATGACTGTTGTGTTTATGTTTACATGAATGATTGAATTCTTATGACGTTATGTGCTTGTTGTTGCAAAGGCCTACCTTTAAGCATGTGAATTTGGCAATAAGATTTGATTCCATGTATGTTAGATGTAAACTTTACTTTTAAGCACGCAGATTTAGGATTGTGGTGCACTTGGAAATATATGTCATAGGCTTGGTTGAATTATTGCATAAATCTTTACATTACAAGTGGCATAAGTAAGGGACCATTCCGAACCCAATAGTTTGAGGTCTTCCCTTGCGAGGGGTGAGTGCGGCCTTAAATATTTGTCCAGGTTCACACCGGGTGGCGACTCCCTTATTCTCCGATTTAGTCCTCCGTTGGCTACTCCGTACTCCCAACTAGGCCCCCGAGCCTAGAACAGCATGTGTCACCCAGCTCCACTGTGTTCCCACAGTTCTGGCGACTCCCCTGGGGATAGAGAATCGGCCCCGAAATAATGCCTTGTAATGTATAGATTTATGCTTTAATTAACCGTGTCTACAAATGTGCGAAATGAGGGTTGTGATAAAAGACATTTTGAGGCTTGTTAATGGTTTGTTTGGTGTTTTCCTTCACTCACTACCTTTCGGGGAAAAGCTGTGAAGGCACCTAAATAATCATTACCATTAGCCTGTTGTGATGGACTAATTTGGAGGAATTGTTGCTTATTCCTGTCACCAAGCGATAAGAGCCTAAGAGGCTTGGGTACTTAAGAGAGCCTCGCTCCACCCTCCCTCTGGGGAATCTGAACAAGGAATCCAAATGACAGTTAGTCACACACCATGACTTGTTGGCACGTACCGTAAGGTATAAAAAAGGTGCGCTTGCTTGGTCGCTCGGACCCTTGAGTGGGGAGACCTAGTTGTGGGCAATCCTTCACCGGCAAGAGTCTTTGTCCATACTCCCACGAACCCATGCGTGGACCGGGTTATATAGCCTATAACAAATATTTCCTTGTGCTTTAGGACCATTATCATTTCGATGAATTGGACTCTTTGTCAAAAATGCGAACTTGCTGGGCCATTTAAACTGGGGCAGGTTCGTATCTTATGACAATTAGGCCCAAAGCTTCTGAAATGATGGTGGGCCACACGGTAGAATTTACTTTTTTATGTTTATGATATCTTCTTTGTATGCTTATGTTTGGGAACATTGCTATTTGAATCCATCTGGATCTTTTGTCATGAGATATGGGCTTGTTGGGCCATTTAAACTGGGACAAGAACGTATCTTATGACGATTGGGCCAAAGGCTTCTAAATAACAATGGGCCATTTTATGATTGTGTTCGGGATATTATCATTTGGATTTAGTTGGGCTCTTTGCCATAAGACATGAACTCGTTGGGCCATTTAAACTGGGACGGGTTCACTATTATGACAGTTAGCCCAAAAGCTTCTAAAATGATAATAGGCCGATTTGTTTGAGAATTTTATTTGATTTAGTATATGTTATATGCTTCTTATGCACCTCATGCATACATATACCTTGTTAACACCCTCTGTGTCTTAAAAAGACACGATAGATACCGTTTGGGTTAGGGAGGAACCAGACTCACTAAGAGAACAGTTGGAACCATGAGTGAATCAGATAACGAAGTGTCCCGAATGGATCAGTTAGAGAACAGTCTTGCAAAGATCACTGAACAGTTACAGGCATTGACTACTGCTGTGGCTGGTATAGCTGGGTCCCGTACTGGGGGAAGTTCAGAAAATGCAAGGCAGGAAGTGCCTCCGGTCAGATTGGGGGATTATGTCCCCATTTTTGAGGATGATATGGCAGAATATACGGCGGGCAGAACATCAGGGTCTCAGGCAGAGATACAGAAACTCAGGGATCAGGTTGAATCAGTTACCCGTAAGATGAGGGGTAAGAATGAAGATTTGCTAGATTATGGGACAATGACGTTTGAGGAGCAGTTGCCGGCGCAGTTTAAGATGCCGGATTTGGCTAAGTTCAATGGGAACGGGGATCCGAGGGTGCATCTCCGTCAGTATGTGTCTGTTATGAGTTCAGTTGGCCTGTCTCAGCGCCAAGTAAAAAAGATGTTTGGGATGTCGCTCGAGGGGGCACCCGTAGTATGGTACCATAGCCTTGACAAACAAGTTAAGGAGGACTGAAGGGAGCTAGCAGATGCTTTCTTAAAGCAATACGTCACGGACCTGGAGATTGACTTGTCACTCCGTGACTTAGAAAATATCAAGCAGAAGCCAGATGAGAGCTTCAAGGAGTATGTGGATCGCTGGAGAAGCCAGCTACTGAAGATGCAGACTACGCCCTCTGAGAAGGACCAAATCAAGATGATCATCAAGGGCACAAAGCCCTCTATTTACAGTAAGTTGAGGAGGATGAACTCAATGATTGTAGACTTCCGGCAGTTGAGGGAGACTGTCATGGACATTGAAGAGGAGGAAGCAGAAAACAGGAAGTTCTTTGGCCTAAATAGGAGGCCTGTTGGAGGTATGTCAGGTACCAAGCCCGTTTCAGCGGAGGTTGCTGCTGTCCGGAATCGGAGGTTCTCCAACCTTGGGAGACCTTTGTCTAAGATATTGAGAAGTTGAAAAGGCAGGGACTCCTAAAGCCTTTAGAAGCCAAACCTATCCCAAACCCACCACCACCACATTTCAATCTCAACCTTTACTGTTATTTCCATCAGCAGAAGGGCCACGACACTGACAACTGTGCCCGACTGCGCCACGAGATCCAAGACCTCATTGACCCCAAAAAGATACCTGACCCCGAAACTGAACAACCAGACACAAACAGAAACCCCTTACCCAATTACCGAGCTGTACCCCCACCAACCTACATGATTAGTTCTGGCCTTCCAGAAGACTATGTAAGAATCCTTCCACCCTACAGCCTTTTGCCTTGGGATTTGGGACAGCAGCAGTGAGGGTGAACCTGAGTTGGGGAAGAATTTCTGGCTTGACTTCTCTAGCAGTGATGAAGAAGAAGTAAAGAGAATGACACGTAGTGGGCGTTTTTATAGTGATGTGGCGGATAAGGGCAAAGAAACCTTGACTGATGTGAGAGAAGTGCTTGAGAATACTGAGAATGTTGAAGGAGATGTAGTGCTGAGACAATTGAGGAAGACGAGGGCTCAAGTCAGTATATGGGAGTTATTATGTGCATCCAAGGAGTATAGACTGGCCATGGTTGAGGCATTGAGTAAAATTATTGTGCCGGAGGATGCTAACCCTACCATGTTTGTTGGGGCTGTTCAGAAAGGGGCATTACAGATTTCATTTTCCGAGGATGAACTTCCGGCAGAATGGAGGAATCACAACAGGCCATTATTCATCAGGGCTGAGGCAAAAGGACTTCATGTGTAATGGTAGATGACGGTTCATCTATCAATGTTTGCCCTTTGAAAATTCTGACAAGGTTGGGCCTGAAGGCCACAGATCTGGACCCTTCCAACATGACCATCAAAGCTTATGATGATAGTAAGCGCGGTGTTGAGGGTACCTTTGTGGCAATGGTCAAGGTAGGGCCGATTGAAGATGAGGTTGAGTTCACTGTGCTTGATATCCCGGCTACATTTGCTTTATTGTTGGGGAGGCCATGGTTCCACAAGCTTGGGGGCGTGCCCTCCACTTTGCACCAGATGATTAAGTTCCCATTCGGGGGAGAGATTGTCACCATCAAAGCTGAAATAGACAATGCAGTTGCCGCCTTGGAAATACTGCCTTTCACAAGGTTCCAAGTATCAGCAACTTTTGAGGAGTGGGTGGATCCCAAGGTAGCCCGGATCATGGAGAAAATGAAGTATGAGCCAGGAGAGGGCTCCAAACTGCCAGATTTCAGAGGCCAGACAACCAGAAGAGGTTTGGGGTACAAGTCTGATGATGAGAAGCCAAAGATCAAGAAGAAGGGCATGAAACTAATGGAGTACTTTGTGAAGGCTTCAGGGTACCAAGGTGAGCCTGAACCAGTAGAGGTGAATGGGGTAGTGGTGCCCGGATTTGAGATCTTCCAGGACCTGTTGGGAGAGAAGCTGGTGGTGAGAGAAGAAGAAGAAGAGGGTGAGAAATGGGGGAGGAGGAACTCATGAAGCTGGAGACATTGACCCTCAATGAGAAGAATGAACCTGAGAAAGACATTGTTGTAGAGGAGGAAATATCCATAGATGATGAGGATGTTTACCTCCCAGATTTATTTGAGTGTACTCCTTCTTTTGCTAGCAATAAAGACAGTATTTCTGCTTACTTGGCTGAGTCTTCTCTTTTCCCATTACATGATCTAAGCATATTTGATATTAACTCCACTAAGACAAATGCCTTTAACCTTGGGACACCTGAGGATCCTAAGGAAATTTTGATTGCAAGTGAGGTTACTTCTGAGGAAAGGGAGAAAATAGAAGAAGTATTGATCAGGTATGCCAAAGTTTTTGCTTGGTCCTATGAAGACATGCCCGGGGTAGACAGAAGCATTGCTCAGCATTCTATTCCGACTTATCCGAACATGAGGCCGGTGAAACAGAAACTTCGACGAATGAGACCAGAATGGGCTGAGAAAGTTAGAGAAGAAGTCAAGAAACAGATTGATGTGGGTTTCCTGGAAGTGGTAAAATATCCTGAATGGTTAGCAAACATTGTGCCGGTGCCGAAGAAAGATGGAAAGGTCAGAATGTGTGTGGACTACAGAGACCTCAATAAGGCTTGTCCGAAAGACGACTTTCCTCTACCGCATATAGATGTATTGGTTGATAGTGCAGCTTTGTCGGCCATGTATTCATTTGCAGACGGGTTTTCAGGGTACAATCAAGTTCTCATGGCAGAGGAAGATAAGCACAAGACTGCCTTTGTCACCGAGTGGGGTACTTATTGCTACAAAGTGATGCCGTTTGGGCTCAAGAATGCAGGAGCTACTTATCAGCGAATGGCTACTACCTTGTTCCATGACTTGATGCACAAAGAGATCGAAGTATATGTGGATGACATGATGGTGAAATCCGAGACAAGGGACGGGCATATTGAGGCACTTGAGAAGTTCCTTCAGAGGGTCGACAAGTACAATTTGAGATTGAACCCCAAGAAATGTGTGTTTGGGGTAACGTCAGGGAAACTGCTGGGACATACAGTTGGAATGGGAGGAATAGAAGTAGACTCTGAGAAGATCAAAGCGATCACCGAGATGCCAGCACCGAAGACAGAAAAAGAGGTCAGGGCATTCCTTGGGAAGATTCAGTATATCAGTCGGTTCATCGCCAAGTTGACTTCAGTTGTGAGCCCATCTTTAAGCTGTTGAGAAAAGATCAACCAGTAAAGTGGAATGAACAGTGTCAGACAGCCTTCGACAGAATTAGAGAGTATTTGGTAAAGCCACCTGTTTTGAAACCTCCGAGACCGGGAAAGCCTTTGGTACTGTATTTGGCTATAGAGTCAGAAGCATTGGGAGCAATGATGGTACAGGCAGATGAGACGGGGGTAGAACATGCAGTTTACTATCTGAGTAAGAAGATGCTCCCGTTTGAGGCTCGTTATCAAGAGGTAGAGAAGATCTGTTTGGCAGTAGTATGGGCTTCCAGAAAGTTACGGCATTACTTCCAGTCCTACAAGATCCAGGTAGTGGCGAAAGAGAACCCTTTGAAGTATCTGCATTCAGTGCCGTCGCTAGTGGGAAAGTTGGGCAGATGGTTAGTATTGTTGACAGAGTTTGACATTGAGTACCTCACCTCCAAGGTAATCAAAGGGCGAGCAGTGGCGGAATTCCTAGCACTACAGCCTATCGAGGGGGATCAGTATAAGTTTGAGTTCCCAGATGAAGAAATCAGTGCTATAGCAGTTCAGGGATGGAAAGTGTACTTCGACGGAGCAGTTAATTACAAAGGAGCCGAATTGGAATTGTGATAGTGACCCCCGAGGGAGAAACTTTGCCATGGCCAAGAGGTTGACATTCAGAGTAACAAACAACATGGCCGAATATGAAGCATGTGCTTTTGGGTTGACTGCATTGATAGCCTTGAAAGCCGAAAGTGTGGAGGTCTACGGAGATTCGATGCTGGTAATCCGTCAGTTTAAGGGAATGGGAATTGAAAGAGGAACGGTTGAAGCCCTATCTTTTCCACCTCAGAGAGTTGGCACAGGCCATCCCCAATTGTAAGTTTCAGCACTTGCCGCGAGAAGAGAATCAGATGGCAGATGCACTGGCCACACTTGCAGCTACTTGGGAAAATCCAGAGAAGTTAGTGATGAGACCGTTGGTATTGACTACAGCAAACAGGCCGATTTATGAGATAGAGAAAGTTCTGGAAGTGGAAATTGACGACGGTAAACCTTGGTACCATGACATTCAGAGGTATCTAGAGCACGGGGAATTCCCAGAAGGGGCAGGCAGAAAAGATAGATTGGCCATTCAGAAGTTGGCCTCTCAGTATGTGATCTTGAAAGGAGAATTGTACAAAAGGCAAGCAAACGGCATTCAGTTGAAATGTTTGAGAAAAGAAGAAGCTCAGAAAGTGATGGAAGAGGTACATGCCGGGGTATGTGGTCCGCACATGAATGGGTTGAACTTGTCCCGCAAGATAGTGAGACAGGGGTTTTATTGGTCGACTATGGAGGCAGACTGCGCAAGGATGGTAAAGCACTGTCACGACTGTCAGGTACATGGTAATCTGAGTCATCTGCCACATACAGAGTTGCACGGTCTATCAGAGCCATGGCCGTTCTCAGCATGGGGGATTGACATGATTGGGAAATCTGACCAAATGCATCTAATGGGCATCGCTTCATAGTAGTAGCAGTGGATTACTTCTCAAAGTGGGTAGAAGCTGAGTCGTTCCGGAATGTTACAGCAAAGCAGATGGCCAAGTTCATAGCACGGAACCTCATCTGTCGCTATGGTATGCCGCACCACGTGGTCACGAACAATGGGGTACAGTCTCAAGGAGAGACGAAGGCAATGCTACAGAGGTATGGGATAGGCCATCATAAGTCATCACCTTACAGGCCACAGGCGAATGGGGCAGTTGAGGCAGCCAACAAGACTGTAAAGACAATTCTGGCTAAGATGACGGAGAACTGCATGGATTGGGCTGAGAAACTACCATATGCCTTGTGGGGGTATAGAACGTCAGTCAGAACAGCAACGGGTGCAACACCTTACTCCTTGGTGTATGGAATGGAAGCGGTACTACCAGTGGAAGTGGAAATACAGTCTATGAGGGTACTAGCAGAGACAGAGTTACCTGAGTCAGAATGGGCTGCACAGAGATTTGATCAGTTAGCACTGTTAGATGAGAAGAGGATGAGATCTTTACATCACATGCAGTTGTACCAGAAGAGACTAGCCCGGGCCTTCAACAAGAAAGTACGTCCTACAAAGATCAGAAAGGGTGATTTGGTACTTAAGCAGTCGAGGCCGTCGATGACAGATCCGAGAGGGAAGTTCAGACCGAACTGGGAAGGACCCTACATTGTTCAGAAAGTCATGGGAAATGGAGCAGTGAAGCTGTCAGACCTTGAGGGAAATGAATTCACAGAACCAATCAATGTTGACAGGTTGAAGCTGTACTTTGCTTGAGAAGACTTGGTCGCCAGCGGAAGACCTAACCCAACGGAATAAGAAAACTCCTGCATACATGCATACACGTAACCCATATTGCATCTTTTTGTGTTTGTTCTGTTTTGTGTAAACAGGTGGTGAAGACGGAAAAGAGAAAGCGGCAAGCCAATCAGAGATAGTGAAAGCACAGTATTTGATCTGGGCAGTAATTTGAGGATTGAGGTC
The DNA here is from genome assembly GCA_019454045.1 of Zanthoxylum bungeanum. NCBI lineage: Eukaryota > Viridiplantae > Streptophyta > Magnoliopsida > Sapindales > Rutaceae > Zanthoxylum > Zanthoxylum bungeanum. The sequence continues at coordinate 69,348 of SKCR01015502.1, forward strand.
CCAATGAAGTTAAGTTCCGGGTATGGGTCTCGGAGGGCGAAGTCCACATCAACATCTGCAAAAGGGGAGAATTCCTTGAAGTGAGTGAAAAAAAAAAGAAATCTTTGGCGGTTAGACATATGTCCGGTGATGACATTGTGTGCTGTAGCAAGGAGCTTTAGAAACGACAAGTGCGAGACATACTCTTGTCCGGTACTCTGAAGGGATCGATCTCGGCTAGACTCACAGACACTCGATTATGGGATCTCAACAGTGGAAGCCTGAGCGGTTAGCGAGGTGATTAGTTGAAGAGATTTCGGATTGGTGAATGACCGTTTGCCTGAATGTCCACTTTGGTTTACTAAGTCTACGATATATGATATGGTCGGAAGCAAGAAAAAAACGAGAGAGAAATGGACCACCTATAACCGATAAGCGTGAAGCTATCCATGGGCGAGTATTAGGACCACCATGAGGAGAAATGCTACCTTAAAGGGTAGGTGTGTCAAAAAAAAAAGAGAGAGATAAAGAAAAAGGGGAAAAATGAGAAAAGTGAAAAAGAGAGATAAGGTAGAAGACCATATCATGTTGAGTATGACGAAGTAATCGCCGAGCGTGATCGAGACATTCAGATTGGTTAGACCCATCATTCTGACTCTCCAAAGCGAAGTCATTAAGCCAACCTACTTAAGGATTAAGCTGCAAAAGAGCCTTGGCACACACGCACTAGGAGTCTAGCTTGGATCACCCATTCAGATGATTGGATTTCAGTATGTTAAGTACTTGGAAGATTCTTCGGTTTTGACGCAAAGCATTCGTTGAGGACGAAAATATGTCTAGCTGCCAAGATTATCCCACGAGAAGTAATAATGTGTGAGATAGAACATCAGAAATCAGCTTGGGGGCGAGGCCCATATCAGCTTTGGAGCGAGACTCCACATCACATCATATCAGCTTGGGGGCGAGGCCCATATCAACTTTGGAGCGAGACTCCACATCACATCATATCAGCTTGGGGGCGAGGCCCATATCAGCTTTGGAGCGAGACTCCACATCACATCATATCAGCTTGGGGGCGAGGCCCATATCAGCTTTGGAGCGAGACTCCACATCACATCATATCAGCTTGGGGGCGAGGCCCATATCAGCTTTGGAGCGAGGCTCCACATCACATCAGAATCAGCTTGGGGGCGAGGCCCATATCAGCTGGGGAGCGAGGCTCCACATCACATCAGATCAGCTTGGGGGCGAGGCCCATATCGGCTGAGGAGCGAGGCTCCACATTATACCAGCTTGGGGGCGAGGGCCACATATCGGTTGGGGAGCGAGGCTCCAGGCTCCAAATCACATCATCAGCAGTATCGAGATGCGTCTCAGGATTGAGGTCCACTGCAGTATCAGCTCAGCTCGAGACAGCTAGCTAGCCAGGTAAGTAAAAATGCATTGCATAGACTTTGATAGGACTGTCACTGTCACACACTGCACAAGCCCCATCAAAGTGGGGGCGACTGTAGGCATTGCATTTTGCATGTGAAACCCGATGAGGAGTCTTATTTGGAGACAACTACCTTTTAAGTTACGGAGACCGCGGGAAACAGACGTCGGAAGGGAATAGTCAAGAATTGACTCATTGACGGATTAAGTTCACTAGTTTGGCTTCAAGTAACTCGTTTGTTTTCTGTTTTAAAATTTATGCTCGCCCAAGACACCTAAACCCGGCCCACACACACCTAGTCCACATGAATTTAGCCCACACACCCCCTAGCCCACACAAACATAGCCCAAACACTTAACTAGACCAACACACACCTAACCAAGCCCACCCACACACACCAAAGCCCACACGCCCAAAGCCTTAATATACACCCCAAATTAATAAATATTAATTAAATTAAAACATTAATTAAATAAGATAATAATTAAATTAATTAAATAATTAAATAAGATATTTACCAAACATAAAATAAACATTTACCAACTTAAACTAAAATCATGCCTAATTTAAATAATTTAAATATATCATATACCAAAACTAAAAATAAGATATGCCTAATTAATCAATCCTAACCAATCAAAGCTAATTAAATATTTGACTTCATAATCTAATAAGACATCTACCAATTTAAAATATTTGACTTCCTAATTCAATAAGATATCCACCAATTTAGATTAGTTGACTTCCTAATTTAAAATATTTTGTCCCCCTTCAATCTTGTATATACCATTCTATCACTCCTAATTGGAAAAAAAAATCTCTTCCTTGTGAGACAAGGGCAAACCCTAGCTCTCTTCTATATAAACATGCACTAACCTAGCCTCACCCCCCTCTGGACTCTCTCTAATTCACGCCCAAGACATCAAGACATCACTCCCTCACACGCAATTTACAAGAGACAAACCAGCAACCTTTCTCTTCATCTCACTCCCTCTTGGCCGAGGGCCGAGAACAACACATCCACCATCCCCCCTCCTTGGCCGATTAACAACAACCCTTACCACCACCATCACAGCCCCTAATCACCACCAAAATAACATCAAAAACAGCAGTAACATTCACGTGAAAAAAAAATCAGAACAGCAGCCCCTTTTCACGCCTAAACAGCAACCAGAACAGCAGCCCCTTTTCACGCACAAACAGCAGCCCTCTTGCACAAATTTTACCCCTTCCAACAGCCCCTAAAATACCCTAAACCAGTTGGCAAAATACTGCACATCCGATCCTTAAAGAATCACAAAAAATCTACATAAATAATCCCCCCCAAGTGCGCATAATAGTCCACCAAAACAGAAGAACAAGACCTGAAACAGTGAGCAGAAAACACGTCAAAAATAGTAGCAAAACGAAGCCAAAACAGTGGAGAAAGCAGTGGAACAGTGAGCCAAAATGTCAAGCTAGTAAACCGGAAGAGTAAAGAGCTTTTATCCCTTCCGATCTCCGCGAAACGCAAGTCCGAGGACAACTAAAAAGGTTAGACCTGAGGGTATTTTTTCACACTTATTTCTATTTAATTTCTGGTCATTATTTATTTTACATTTTCTGTATTTGTGGCTTTTGTTGTGTATATGATGTTTGTTGTGGACTTTGGATGAATGGAAGTTTCGTCTCTTGTGGTATATAGGATGGAAACTCAGATTTAAATTCCGTAGCCGAATCCGAATAGACGGTAGTGCGGTCTGTACTTGGGCAACAATTCCACGTACCACTTGAGCAAAACGACACTTGTTGATTTTATGTTATCTTGCTCATTTGATTATTTGCCGTTTAATTTTTCTGTCTTTTAATTTCCGCAAATCATTCATTTATGTCATATGGAGATGATGCGCATGGGCTTAGCAAGTGTGATGAAAGATCCCCTTAAAGGGGCTAAAATCCTTTACCCGAGGCTTCACCGTGCCGGATGATGTATACTTGATTGGACGAGAGATGTGTTCAATCGGGTATACGAAATCCGATATTCTTTATTTATTTGTTTTATTTTTTTATGCATTATGTAATATGTGCGCATGGGCTTAACTAGGGTGGTTTTAAGGTCCTCCATTCGAGGGAAAACGCAATAAGGCTACCTTTGCCATGATGTTTTGCCGCGCTGTTTATTACATGATTTATCGCTGTTTTTTAAAAATCTTTTTTTTTTGTGCTTCTTTATTTATTGCATTTGATTATGTAATATATGCGCATGGGCTTAACTAGGGTGGTTTTAAGGTCCTCCATTCGAGGAAAACGCCATAAGGCTACCTTTGCCATGATGTTTTGCCGCGCTGTTTATTACACGAGTCATTACTGTTTTTTCAAAAATCCTTTTTTATGCTTCTTTATTTATTGCATTTTATTATTGCATTGTGTGCGCATGGGCTTAACTAGGGTGGTTTAAAGGTCCTCAATTCGAGGGAAAATGCCTTAAGGCTACCTCAATATGTAACTTGACTCAGATATGGAATTGATGGATACAGATATTGTGTTAACACGCAGTTCAGGATTAGGGATGACAAATGCCCCCAGATCCTAGATTCAGAGTCTAAAAGGTAGTATAGATCCGTACCCGGCCCCTAATTTCTAGTCTAGGGGGATGACGATACGTAACGCCCCTAGACCCTCAATTCAAGGACATGATAGTGGAATGTATTGGAGGGACGGCGATACGTAACACCTCTATACCTTAGATTTAGGGACATGATAATGGAATATATTGGGGGACGACGATACGTAACCCCCAATATCATGGATTTACACACCTGGTTCTAGTTCAGTGGCATAAGGGATAACGATACGTAACGCCCCAAGACCACTAGTAGGCGTATGAGGGGATGGCGATACATAACGCCCCCCCGTGCGTAAGGTTTTCTACAGATCCTTGGATATTCCAAATGATATTTTTAAATACAGTGGTTTTATGAAAAAGTTTTCTAGAGAATCAGTTTTATGAGAGAGTTTTAGAAAGAACTCAGTGTAACATCCTAGATTTTCGAGACTGTTCTTGAAGATTCCTGTATTTATGTTATAGTCTTAAAGCATGATGATAACGGAGAATAAGAGTTCAAGCGATGTCATCTGGGTCGGAATATTATAAAGTGGAGAGTTATCGTATCAGAAGACTCGTCGTCTCAAATGATCAGTTACACGATATGTATATTACGTGTTTGGTCACGCAATTAGAAAACGAACTCCGATCGAGTTGATTCTTGAACCATCAGACTCTTTTTTTCTGAGACGAATAACTTTCGTGTTGATTAGACTCTTTTTTTCTGAGACGAACAACTTTCGTGTTGATTACATTTCGAGAATCGCATCATAAGGGCTTCGGAATGGCTGATTTCTGAAAATACCCTTCCTAGTGGGGGCATTTTAGTCATTTTTGGATTTTAAATATTTGTGTTATTATTATTGTAAGCATTTACAAAAAAAAAATTGAGAAAGGAAGAGTCGTGGGCGAGAGAAAGAGAAATTGGCACCGGCGCAGGGAGAGTCATCCTGCCATGGCGCATCTGTCGGTGGCCGGCGATGGTCAAGAGGACGTCGGAAACGGCCGGAAATGGAAGGAGAAGGGCGAGATATGGGTCGTCCGATCCTGGCTCATCGGTCCATTTCACGACCCGAGCCACCTACCAAATCGAAGCCCTCGGAGAGTACTACAAGTATGCGGAGTCAGTTTCACCGATCAACGGTCGATTACACGCGAAATGAGGAGAGAAGCGGTGTATGAATAGTATTCAAAATGAACAGTAGCTCCGATCAGAATTTCGTCGACACCAGCGCATTCATATGGCCATTCGGAGTCCGAATATGGCCTTGAAATTTCGATCGGGTCCAGGTTCATAGTGTCCGTGAAGCCAGGTAAGTAACTCATGCTGTGAGTACTTGATAGATTTAACAATGTTTGAAATTAGAAATATAATAATTGTATATAGTTATATCCATGAAACCTATATATATATATTATATAATATATATATATATATATATATATATATATTATATATATATATATATATATATATATATATATATATATATCTATATATTTTAATTTATATTTATATATATAAAGATGAATGTAGAAGAAATAGCAGGTGTATTTATATACACATATAGATAAGAACAAGTAATTATAAGCAGATGTATGAGTAAAAGATAAGCATGAGCTTATAGAAGTATAAACCTATATATATATATATATATATATATCTATATATATATTATATTATATCTATATATATATATATATATATATATATATATATATATATATATAGCATACGAATAAGGTAATGTCTATAATATAGTATATTGAGACTTGAGTTTGGGGGTTATAGAAACTACACCCTGCGGATTGAGATTAAAGTTATACATGAGATAAACATAGACCTATTAGTGATAAAACAAGTTATGTGTAAAAGCAAGAATGCTAGAAAGAGCTAAAAAACTTGTGTAAAATGCATAACTATAATAAGCATATGAGTGCATAATTAACCAAGTATATATGTAGTGTGTGTTTTAGCATAAGAACGATAGTATGAAGGGATAAGTATGAATTAGTAAGTATGTAAGTTGACGTGATTAAGCATGTATGTGTGCATAAGAATAGTATGAAATGCAAATGTTGAATTTCATACAAGAATGAGCAGATATGTTCATGTGTTTAGTAACATAAGTATTGATATATGTACACAAGATGACAGAGAGTATGGATGAGTAGTATATGCATTGCATGAGGATATACGTAAGTTTATGACATGAGAAAGTAGAAAAATGATAAAGGATGTGTGCATGCATAGATAAGTATAGACATGTATGAATGTAAGATAAATTTAGTACGTTTTAGTTTGAGCAAGCATTTTGTTGATATTCTGAGCATACAGTTTATAAGATCATTATAGGTGGAATCATGCCTAGAGTAGATAGAAGCATGAGAAATGCATATGCACATGTATGTGTTAAGATTTTCAGAGAGTGAGTTACAGTTAACAATGTTTTTGAAATTTTAAAGTGTTTTAAAGAAAAGTTGTAGATGCTTTTGGAAGAAAAGTATTTCATAAAAGTTTCTTACAGTTTGAGATTTGAATTAAGTTTTTAAAAGTTTATTGCAGTTTTATGTTTTCGGGGCATGAGGTAAAAACTCACCCCAGTATGTAACTATTATAGAGATACAGTTGGAATTGACGGATTCAGAGACATGTGCACATGTAGAGAGTCAGGATGACGGCTTAGGTTCGTGTACCTGTACTCTAGTGGTGGCTATGTCCAGTTGAGTCGTGTTCCTGGACATGGGACTCTACGTTGCCAATTGAGCTATTTTCTTGGACATAGAGCACCACCAGCCTCAGAGATGCCGCAGTTGAGCTGTTGTTCTGGACATCGAGTACCATCAGTTTTCAGAGATGCCGCAGTTGAGCTGTTGTCCTGGGCATTGAGTAATTTTTTAGTTTTCGTTCTAGTTGTTTCAGAGATGCCCAGTTGAGTCATTTTCCTAGGCATAGAGCATTTTTTGGTTTTCAGTTGTAGTTTTCAGAAAGAGTTTTTCCAAGAAGAAAAGTAAGATAAGTTTTCATCAGCAAAGAGTTCTTTAGAAAGGGTTCTCAGGAAGCATTTCTAAGAGCATAATATGTTAAGTAGAGTATGGATACAAATCATGCATATAAATAATGTAATCTGGTGATTCAACTGAGATACATATAGTTGATGTTAAGGCATGATAGCATGATAGCATGATTACATTCATGTAAGTATATGACAGATGTTATATGTATTGTATGTTTACATACGATGAGTTTTGTTCCAGAGAGCATTGAGGTAAGATAACTTGACTCTATGTATATATATGGGTATAGGAATGATAGTAGTTGTGAATAAAAATTATATTTTTAAATTACCGATTTGATGATATTTCAATGAAATAAGAGAAAGAAAACTATAATAAGTATTCCAACCTAACTGACGGAGAATGAATAAGATAGATGAAAGATAGCTGAGTAGCACAGTAAAAACGTCAAGAGCTTTAATAAGTTGTTGTTGATATAGAAACTTGACACGTATATTATGAACGTATGAAAATATAACTAGTAATGAGAACATGAGATTTGAGTGATTAGACGAAAGGAGTTTTAATAATGACCTGGTTGTCAGTAGTATGAAAACTTGATGTTTGTGTGTATATGTATTAAGATGATTAATTTATCAACGTTAAACAGAATTCAAGTATGTGAGTATTCAGATAAAGGATTAGAAGCATGTAATATGTTTGGGATAAAATGAAATATCAGAATAAGAAAGTAAGTACTAAGATATCGAGTAGTACATCAGAAGCGTGATAGATGTTTGTTATTGTAGATGCTAAATAGAACTTAAAGTATGTGTGTGATCAGCAAAAAAAGGATGGATTTAAGAGTAATGTATTTCTGAAATAGATAAGAATTGTGCAGTTAATTCAGAATTTATAAATTTTTGCTTGGTTACTTACTGAGTCTTATGACTCACACCACAAAAGTTTGTAGTTTTACAGGTCAGTAGCAGTTGTTAAGAACCAGCAGAAGTTCGGTGAAGACTTTGAAGATGGTGGACCGCCCCATTTGCAGTCGATGGAGTCTTTGAGTCCTGGGTTGAGTTATGGGTCCTCACGACCTCTGTTTATGTTATTGTATTGGTATTTTATATGTAAAGGTTGTAATAACATAGTCTTATTTTCGAGTTATGGCCAGAGGCTAGGCAATTATATTTTGATCATTGAGTTCAGGCCTGATGCCTTGATAATGTTTGCATATGTGTTGAGTTGCATAAGCAGGTTGTCTCATGGTGCTGGCTATAAGCCAGGTTGCATAATGTTCTGCATACATTATGCCGAAATTTCGTCAAATTCAGAGGCTTATAGAGATGAGTTTTCCTGTCTCCTGCTGGTAGCATCCTGGCCTAGGAGGGCAGTTACAAAGTTGGTTTCAGAGAATGGTTTAATAGTCAGAGTCAGTAGTATGGTCTAGAAGTCAGTGACTGCAATTGTGGGGATCCAACTGTCGAAGATTTCTTCAGTTTGGCAAAGACCATGTAGTCTTTGTATGTATCTTCTATGATTGTTTAATATGATTCGATTCTATTATTCATTGCTTTGCTTGATTGAATATGAGTCCATGGGTGACTCATTTGTTGTAGATGGTTTAGTTATCTTCGTGTGGGAGGAGATTAGATTAAGTAAGTACTTTTAGGCCCTTTTTAATAAGAGAATTAGTAAGAATGAGATAGTACCAGTATAGGGCCCTTGTGAGGCCAGAGGACTCAAGATCAGTGCCAGAATAATACAGCTAGATATAAGAACCAGATCAGTATAGCCAGAGATGAAAACCAGACCAGTATGGCTAGTTTAAAGCAGTATATGAGCTCTTGAGGATCCTAGTTTATAGATAGTGATTAGTTATCAGCTGAGAAAGAGAAGTTATATCAGTGGATTTTAGAGTAAGATAGTTTCGCGCATGTGACCGGGTTTGAATCAGCAGTTATAGGGATGGAGAAATTTCGAGGACGAAAGTTTTATAAGGAGGGGTGAATGTACAATCCCAGATTTTCGAGACTGTTCTAGAAGATTCCCGGATTGATGTTATAGTCTTAAAGTATGATGATAACGGAGAATAACAGTTCAAGCGATGTCATCTGGGTCGGAATATTATAAAGTGGAGAGTTGTCGTATCAGAAGACTCGTCGTCTCAAAGGATCAGTAACGCATATGTATATTACGCGTAAAGTTTACAGTTTTAGTCATGAAATTAGGAAACAAAATCTGATCGAGTTGATTCTTGAACCATCGGACTCGTTTTTCTGACACGAACAACTTTCGCATTGAACATACTTCGAGAATCGCATCAGAAGTGCTTCGAAAGGGTAGATTTCTGAAAATGCCCTTCCTAGTGGGGGCATTTTAGTCATTTTCGAATTTTTGATATTTGTGTTATTATTATTATTATTATTATCATCATCATCATTATTATTGTAAGCATTTACAAAAAAAAAAAGAGAGAAAGGGAAAGTCGTGGGCGAGAGAGAGAGAAAGAGAAGTTGGGTGCGCCGGGGGCCAGCCAGCCACTATCGGCCGGTGCACCGGCACAGAGAGAGTCATCCGGCCACGGCGCATCTGCCGGTTGCCGGCTATGGTCCAGAGGATGTTGGAAACTGCGGGAAATGGAGGGAGAAGGGCGCGGCGTGGGTCGTCCGATGCCGGCTCATCGGTGCATTTCACGGCCCGAGCCACCTACCAAATCGAAGCCCTCGGAGAGTACTACAAGTATGCGGAGTCAATTTCACCGATCAGCGGCCGGTTGCATGAGAAACGAGGAGAGAAGCGGGGCATAAATAGTACCTGAAATGAATAGTAGCTTTGATCTGAATTCCGTCGACACCAGCGCGTTTGTATGGCCATTGGGAGTCCGAATATGGCCTTGAAATTTCGATATATATATATATATATATATATATGAATGTATAAGAAATAAGCAGGTGTATTTATATACACATATAGATAAGAACAAGTAATTATAAGCAGATATATGAGTAAAAGATAAGCATGAGCTTATAGAAGTAAAGGGATACATATGTAGGTATAAACCAATATATATATATATATATATATATATATATATATATATATATATATATATATATATATAGAGCATACGAATAAGGTAATGTCTATGAATATAGTATATTGAGACTTGGGTTTGGGGGTTGTAAAAACTACGCCCTAGGGATTGGGATTGAAGTTATAAATGAGATAAACATAGACCTATTAGTGATAAAACAAGTTATGTGTAAAAGCAAGAATGCTAGAAAGAGCTAAAAAGCTTGTGTAAAATGCATAACTATAATGAGCATGTGAGTGTATAATTAACCAAGTAAATATGTAGTGTGTGTATTAGCAAAAGAACGATAGTATGAAGGGATAAGTATGAATTAGTAAGTATGTAAGTTGACGTGATTAAGCATGTATGTGTGCATAAGAATAGTATGAAATGCAAGTGTTGAATTTCATACAAGAATGAGAAGATATGTACATGTGTTTAGTAACATAAGTATTGATATATGTACACAAGATGACAAAGAGTATGGATGAGTAGTATATACATTGCATGAGGATATACGTAAGTTTATGACATAAGAAAGTAGAAAAATGGTAAAGGACATGTGCATGCATAGATAAGTATAGACATGTATGAATGTAAGATAAATTTAGTACGTTTTAGTTTGAGCAAGCATTCTGTTGATATTCTGAGCATACAGTTTATAAGATCATTATAGGTGGAATCATGCCTAGAGTAGATAGAAACATGAGAAATGCATATACACATGTATGTGTTAAGATTTTCAGAGAGTGAGTTACAGTTAACAATGTTTTTGAAATTTTAAAGTGTTTTAAAGAAAAGTTGTAGATGCTTTTGGAAGAAAAGTATTTCATAAAAGTTTCTTACAGTTTGAGATTTGAATTAAGTTTTTAAAAGTTTATTTGCAGTTTTATGTTTTCGGGGCATGAGGTAAAAACTCACCCCAGTATGTAACTATTATAGAGATACAGTTGGAATTGACGGATTCAGAGACATGTGCACATGTAGAGAGTCAGGATGACGGCTTAGGTTCGTGTACCTGCACTCTAGTGGTGGCTATGTCCAGTTGAGTCGTGTTCCTGGACATGGGACTCTACGTTGCCAGTTGAGCTATTGTCCTGGATGTAGGGCACCACCAGCCTCAGAGATGTCGCAGTTGAGCTGTAGTTCTGGGCATCGAGTACCATCGGTTTTCAGAGATGCCGCAGTTGAGCAGTTGTCCTGGGCATCGAGTATTTTTTTTAGTTTTCAGCTATAGTTGTTTCAGAGATTCCTAGTTGAGTCATTTTCCTGGGCATAGAGCAGTTTTCAGTTTTTAGTTACAGTTTTCATAAAGTTCTTTTCCAGGAAGAAAAAGTAAGATAAGTTTTCAGCCAAGAGTTTTTCAGAAAGGGTTCTCATGAAGCATTTCTAAGAGCATAATATGTTAAGTAGAGTATGGATACAAATCATGCATATAAAATATGTAATTTAGCGATTCATCTGAGATACATATAGTTGATGTTAAGACATGACAGCATAATTACATTCATGTAAGTATATGACGGATGTTATATGTATTGTATGTTTACATACGATGAGTTTTTTCCCAGAGAGCATTGAGGTAAGATAAATTGACTCTATGTATATATATGGGTACATGATTGATAGTAGTTATGAATAAAAATGATATTTTTAAATTACCGATTTGATGATATTTCAATGAAATAAGAGAAAGAAAACTGTAATAAGTATTCTAACCTAACTGACGGAAAATGAATAAGATAGATGAAAGATAGCTGAGTAGCACAATAAAAACGTCAAGAGCATTGATAAGTTGTTGTTGATATATAAACTTGACATGTATATTATGAACGTATGAAAATATAACTAGTAAGGAGAACATGAGATTTGTGTGATTAGACGAAAGGAGTTTTAATAATGACCTGGTTGTCAGTAGTATGAAAACTTGATGTTTTTGTGTATATTTATTAAGATGATTAATTTATCAATGTTAAACAGAATTCAAGTATGTGAGTATTCAGATACAGGATTAGAAGCATGTAATATGTTTGGGATAAAATGAAATATCAGAATAAGAAAGTAAGTACTAAGATATCGAGTAGTACATCAGAAGCGTGATAGATGTTTGTTATTGTAGATGCTAAATAGAACTTAAAGTATGTGTGTGATCAGAAAAAAAAGGATGGATTTAAGAGTAATATGTTTCTGAAATAGATAAGAATTGTGCAGTTAATTCAGAATTTATAAATTTTTTGCTTGGTTACTTACTGAGTCTTATGACTCACACCACAACAGTTTGTAGTTTTGCAGGTCAGTAGCAGTTGTTAAGAACCAGCAGAAGTTCGGTGAAGACTTTGAAGATGGTGCATCGCCCCATTTGCAGTCGAGGGAGTCTTTGAGTCCTGGGTTGAGTTATGGGTCCCCACGACCTCTGTTTATGTTATTGTATTTGTATTTTATATGTAAAAGTTGTAATAGCATAGTCTTATTTTCGAGTTCTGGCCAGAGGCCAGGCAATTATATTTTAATCATTGAGTTCAGTCCTGAGGCCTTGATAATGTTTGCATATGTGTTGAGTTGCATAAGCAGGTTGTCTCATGGTGCTGGCTATAAGCCGGGTTGCATAATGTTCTGCATACATCATGACGAAATTTCGTCAGATTCAGAGGTTTATGGAGATGGGTTTTCCTATCTCCTGCCGGTAGCATCCTGACCTAGGCGGGATTTTACACTCAGTTTTCCGGAAAAGTTCAGAGTTTTCAGACTTAAAAGACTTTTCGGGAAAGTTTCATAAAAAATTATTACTTTCAGATATGAAAGAGATTTCAGAAGAGATGATTTGAGATGAATTTAGTTTTAGAACCATGGATTTTCAAAAATCATTTCAGTTCATATTTTAAAATATTTACTCACTAGATCGTTCAAATGATCTAACCTCCCCACTCACAGTTTCCTTATTTTGCAAGATACTGGAGGATAAGCTCGAGAGGTTGGATACTAATGGTAGTCACCAGAGTGTTTGGTCCACCAGGTCAAGTCCAAAACATAGTCAGTCAGAGTCAAAGAGAATTCGAGTCTTATGTCAAAAAATAATGCAGAAAATTTGTATGGTATATATGTTAAAAAGTCCATATCATGGTTGTAAAACAGTTGTATTTTGAGTTTATAAATATGAGTGTTAAAGTGGGTCTTGTGTGGATGAGTTGGGCTATGGTCCCAAGTGTGAATTCATATTTAAGTTGAGATTAGTGGAGTTGAATAAAGTTAGAAAGTCAGAGGCTTAGGGGGGATAAGATGGCCTATTCTCTGTCGGTAACATCTTCGGGAGAGGGATATTACAAAGATGGTATTAAATCATGATATAGGGAGTCAGTGACTACAGTGGGTAGAGTGCTGGGGTCTTGTATACGTAGTATGTCCGATATACTAGTATGCGAAGCACTACCTCTCCAGTATCCGATCTTCGAGTATGTCCTCAAACTCTATAGACAGGTTAGTAAGAATTCCCAAAGTTATCTGAATTCTTTTCCTAGTAAAAATAACCATAATCATTCTTCTAATTAAGGATTATTCTAGAGTTATTCTGGCCTATTAGTCGAAGTTTAAGACAAGTTATGAAGACGAATAGTAGGGTTCTGAAAATGTTCATTTAAGAGAGTACAAGAGAAATAGAAAGTTAAAAGAAAAGTATGATGTACAGATACTCATAGCAACCAGAAGCAATTGGAGATAAAGATATAGAAACAGATAGATCAAGAAGTACCAGAACCTACAGTAGTAAAGATAATAGAATAAGTTTGATCAAGAGAAAAATATCTAGTAGACCTCAGTATTGTTCATTCTCTTTTCTTAAGATTCTTTCCTTCCCAGTAAGACCAATTCCCTCATAAAAAAAAATTCATTCAAGTAGATCCAGTAGCCTTGAATACCTCATATAGATAGAAAATTCCCCGAGTAATGAAAGATAGACATAAAGATAAAAGAAGCAAGGTATCAAAATTAGACGTGGGAGTTTCAATAGACAAGAGATGCCAAAAAGAATGAAGAGATTATAGATCTCTAAAACCAGACCCGCAAGAAAATAGATAAAGGTCGTAAGCAGAAATGATTTGTTACCTTACCCCAAGCAACCCGACCTAGATACAGCCCTAAGCTACCCAGATTCTCACCCCTCAATAATACCGGTTGAAGAAGTTGTCTTGAAGGAGTCTATCTCATACCTATCTTACATGAGCAATAGACTCTATCAGGATATAGAACACCGGAACAAGGACATAGAGATACTCGTTGAGATGTAAAGGCTTGTCATGTCCTTTACCAACATAGATAGATATAACCATAAGAAAGCCCGATGAAAGTTTATCCTAAGATAGAAACAAAAGACATTGGAAGGTAGATCACCCAGAAATGGACTAAGGAGGTTTATAAGATTGAAAAGAAAGAACCCGACATAAAACGAGTTGGAAAATTTACAGTACTATGAAGAACCCATAGATCAGACTAATTCCAATAGGAAACCGTCCGAGTTTAAAAAGACAGACCCATGAGATTAGAAATATGTAAGGAGTTAACCAGAGTACCAATACAGACAATAGGATCAAATGTCATAGCTGTGGCTCATAGCGAGAGCAATGATCTGTTAAGTAACCCATAAGATAAACACCACTAATCTTGATAACACGATCTAGAACTAAGAGATAGGATATGGATAAAATGAAGAGAGATGCGAAGGTACAAATGAGATCAGTACGTGTGATAACATAGATAAATATAGCCGGAAGTAATGGAAATGGGGGCCTCAAAATTGAGAGACCTTAAGATATGGAATAGTCGATGCAGTTTCCAATGGAACAAATAATAATTCTTCCTTCTAGTAGCCCATTCTCTAGTAAGTATATAGACATCTAACCAGACATGCGATCATGTGTCTATCCCCAACTTAAAGCCCAGTAAGAAGTTGGACAATTAGAGAAGAGTACCTGATTAGATGGAAAGATCACGAGACAGTAAGTCTAGCTGAATTTAGAAGTTATGACTTCCCTATCGTAGAGCAGAATGTTTTCAAGGAAGTAAAGGCTGAAAAGTGTAAGGAACCAAAGTAAGCAACATAGATAGTGACCCTAGTAGTAAGACATATGACTTATAAAGAACTTCTCATAGAATTAAGAGGAAGAATTAGAAGAGAGCTACTCATAAACCAAAGGTTCTGTATTGATACCATAACTTGTCGTGAAGTAAGGAGTTCATAGAGAAGTAAAGACTTAAGAGGTTTAAGAAACTAAGATTAGTATGAAGAATAACAGAGGAAGTACGGTAGAAGTTTGAATGAGTATGACCGTTAAGGAGGATTTCAGTAAGATGTAGTAAGACCCATAGTTGGAAAATGAATCAGGAGTGAAGTAATAGGAGGAAATTCGATTAGTACCTAGCTAAAGTACCTTGGTGTGGGATCTAACACCAGATATGTAAATATGAGAGTCCTAGGTTTATTGATGAGCAGCACGTGCAACTACAGCACGGGTAGCTAGCGATATCACCACAACCGGAAAGGTTTCAGGACCAGTCCCCACCCTCCCAATCCTCGTTGGACAACAACAGCAAAAAATGACTTCGATGTTTTCCTCAAGAAACTCTCAGAAACAAGTGAATGCGCATTGAAATTTGAACAAAACATTAAATCTTCATATATAGTACAAGAGTTGAGTAGAAGGAGAAAATAATGCTAAGTAAAAGATTTAGAAGAGAAATGGTCCAGATGAGACGATTAAGAGAGAAAGTATTAGTCAAGCAATAACAGTATACAAAGAACCAGTGTTAGACATGACTAGGAGCATATAAAAGATAATATTCTTCGGATAATGAGACAGAGTCATAGACCACAGAAGTTTCAGGTATAGAATAGAGCAAGAAAGAAGAAAAAAAAGGACAACAAGTAAAATGTTTAAAAGTGGAATTGTCATGATAAGACGACAATAGAAAAAGATATTAGATAAACAATAACAGAGGTGCAAAAGTACTAAGATAGACTTTCGATGGTTAAGTTCAGTAATGCTACAAAACAACAAGCTTTCTTAGCATCAATATAAGACTGGAAATCCATCGGATAGGAAATAAAATATAGGTAGCAAATATAAACCACAAATTTCTATGCAAAATATTTAGCTAAGAGACAAGGCATGTACAACCTGGAATAGGTTTATTGAGATATAATATAAAGACGAACAGAGAAAGTAGGTATTTGAATATTATTGAGACAAGGACCACATCTGATAGAAAAAGGCTATAAGAATAACTGAGGGTAGGATATTGTTAAGTGAAATTAAGCAAATAGAACAAGCCGGTGTAAAGGATAGTTAACCAGATTCATAATAACAACGAATTTGAAGATACAGAAGAGTGTGAACACTGACCAAAACCAAGATGCCAACGTCGACGGTAATAGTAAGCTAAAAGTGCATGGAGAAATTGACCATGAGCTATGAGGCCCCACAGATAGGTAAAGATAGTAGAACTTGAAGAACAGAGCCAATAAGCAGTTAAGCTTAATGGAGAGAAAATAGAGAGTTAAATAGCTTAATTATAGGAATGAAAGCTAGAATTAGATCAAGTATGTGGCAGCAAGGAAGTACTTAGTAAGGTTATTTCTTTTATACATTTACACCTAAAATGAGAGTACAATAAGAAAAAGCCTAACCAGAGAAAACACTAGTACTTATAGAGAAATACCAACTAAGAAGAAACTACAACAATGATGCAATAACTGTAACAGAAGTTCCAAGTGATAATTAAGAATTAAGTTGTCATGGCAAGAGATATAAGAGGTTTCGAACATGAGTGGAACTGAGGTGTATGAGACGAAAGACCACAAATATAGTGCCAATTTAAGAACTAATAGCTCACACACATGATAAGGTTGGAGAATGTGGAGAATAAACTAGAAGTCTAGAAATGTGGTTTCTTTGATGCATGAACATAGTTATAGCCTAACAGTAGTATTATGTACTAAGTAGAAGATTCATGGAATGAGAACGAGAAGTTATCTCTCAGTCAATAAATCAAGGAATTATTCACTAGAGCCCACGAACTTTGGAGTAGAATGTGCAAGCATGACAAAAGAGATGTTGTATGTAAATCAGATGTTAAGACAATAATCGAATAGAGTATACCAGGATAAGAGATTCCCATAAATCATAATTTTGAGTTCTTGAGCAGAATAACAGAAAACAAGTAAAGGAAGATGAGAGTAATAGAGACCTGATATCTTCAAACCAAGATGGATATAAAAAGTTCAATGTCAGAAGGGATACAAAAACAAATCTTATTTTTTTAGGGTGGGGTGGGGAGAATTTACCCGATGATCTCGACGACCATTATAGAGGCATGATACATGATATAAATCATGTTCAAGCATGTATGGACTCACGGAATTACTTTTCGGACATTCGATAAATTCCTTATTGTTAGATACGAATTTATTTTATGATTCAATATGGATAACCCTTAGAATTTGGGATGTAACTTTTTCACAATATCTATAATTTTTATGAATAATAAATCGTTGGAAAGCTAAGATCGAGACCTACAACTTCCGTGTTGGATAGTTTTCCAAATTAGAAGCAGAAATAGGTCAACATACAGATTAAAAATTCAGATGAATAGTACCCGATGACTAATCTAGAGAATTCTCTAAATTTTTCAAAGTTTTTTCGTTTAAATCATCTACAATTAGTATATAAAGGGGAAACTATTCAAACATACCCAATATTTTAGAGAAAGAAAGAAAATGTGAGAGAGAGAAGAGGAGGAAAAGAAAAGAAGATGAATAAGAAGATGGGCATTGTTTGGCCAAATCAAAGAGTAATCAAGGCAAATCAAATTATTACAAGCTAGGAAGACTTGATTAGTGAAGAAAATCAAATGAGATAAGTGGAACCATAAATTCCTTCGGCGAAGTGAAGTAATACTAGATGGACTCTAAATCAGTGAGTGATCTTTCTTTTTCGAAGTTGATTTTACTTAATTGATTTAATTCAAGACTTACTTTTCAGCATATAGGGCGTTAGCCAAATTTATTTCCAATTTTTTTTATAAGTATGAATGATTTGAGAAATGTTTTAGAAAGTTGTGACTTTATTTATTTTATGATTCCATATAGAAAGCCCTTAGTATTTGCGCCGTAATATTTTCATATGATCTCTGATTTTTATAAATAATATATCATCGAAAAGCTAAGATCGAGACCTAGAACTTTTAAGATTGACATTTTTCCTAATTCGAATCAAAAATAGTTAAAAAATGCATATTAGAAAGTCATATAAATAGCACCCCATGACTAATCTAGAGAATACTATAAATTTCTTAAAGTTTCTTCATTTAAATCATTTACAATTAGCCCCTAATATATAAAGGGGACACTATTCAAACATACCCGGCATTTTAGATAAAGAAAGAAAATGTGAGATCGAGGAGAGGAGGAAAAGAAAAGAAGAAAAAGAAGAAGGTGGGCATTGTTTAGCCAAATCAAAGAGTAATCAAGGAAAATAAAATTATCACAAGCTCGGAAGAAAGATATCAAGCTTGGAAGACTTGATTAGTGAAGGAAATCAAATGAGATAAGATCATCACAGGAATCGCAAATTCCTTTAGTGAAGTGAAGTAATACTAGCTGGACTCCAAATCAGTGAGTGGATCTTTCTTTTTCAAAGTTGATTTTACTTAATTGATTTGATTCAAGAATTACTATTCAGCACATAGGGCGTTAGCCAAATTTATTTCTAGTTGTTTTATAAGTAAGAATGATTTGAGAAATGTTTTAGAAAGTTGTGACTTTATTTATTTTATGATTCAATATGGACAACCCTTAGTATTTGAGACGTAATATTTTCATACAATCTTCTATTTTTATGAATAATATATCATCAGAAAGCTAAGATCGAGACCTACAACTTTCACTGTTGAATTTTTTTCCAAATTATAATAAAAAATAGGTTACAAATACAGATCTCAAATTTCGGTGAATAGTACCCGATGACTAATCTAGAAAATTCTCTAAAATTCTCAAAGTTTTTTCATTTACATCATTTATAAATTCCTTCGGCGAAGTTTTTCATTTACATCATTTATAAATTCCTTTACATCATTTATAAAGGGGACACTATTAAAACATCCCCAATACTCTAGAGAAAGAAAAAAAAACATGAGAGAGAGAAGATGAGGAAAAGAAATGAAGAAGAGAAGAATGTGGCCATTATTGGCCAAATCAAAGAGAAATCAAGGCAAATCAATTATCACAAGCTAGGAAGAAGGATATCAAGCTTGGAAAACTTGATTGGTGAAGGAAATCAAATGAGATAAGATCATCACAAGAATCGCAAATTCCTTTTGGCGAAGTGAAGTTATACTATCTGGACTCCAAATCAGTGAGTGGACCTTTCTTTTTCATAGTTGATTTTACTTAATTGATTTGATTCAAGGCTTACTTTTCAGCACATAGGGCGTTAGCCAAATTTATTTCCAGTTGTTTTATAAGTAAGAATGATTTGAGAAATGTTTTAGAAAGTTCTGACTTTTAAAGTATGATTTTATGGTTTTTGGAGGCATGATGGAAAATCCACCTCAGTATGTAACTTGACTCAGATATGGAATTGACGGAGACAGATATCGTGTACACATGTAGTTCATGACTAGGGATGACAGATGCCCATTGATCCTAGATTTATAGTCTGAATGGTAGTATAGATCCGCAACCCGACTCCAGATTTCAGTGCTAGGGGAACGATGATATATAATGCCATAATGTCATGGATTTGGACACCTGGCTCTAGTTCAGTGGCTTGGGGGACGATGATATGTAACGCCCCAAGACCATTAGTAGGCGTATGGGGGGACAGTGGTACGTAACGCTCCCATACATAAGATTTTCTATAGATCCTCAGATATTTAAGATGAGATTTTCAAATATATGGTTTTATGAAAAAGTTTTCCAGAGAATCAGTTTTATGAGAAAGTTTTAGAAAGAACTCAGTTTCCTGGAAAAGTTTAGAGTTGTCAGACTTAAAAGTGTTTTCAAGAAAGTTTCATAAAAAAAGAGTATTACTTTCAGATATGAAAGAGATCTCAGAATAGATGGTTTTAGATGAATTTGGTTTTAGAACCATCAATTTTCATAAAGCATTTTAGTTTATATTTTAAACTATCCACTCACTAGATCTTATGTCAAACAATATTGTAGTCAATTGTTCTGTTTTATATGTTAAAGAGTTCATATCACAGTTTTAAAATAATTGTATTTTGAGTTTATAAATATGAGTGTTAAAGTGGATCTTATGTGGATGAGTTGGGCTATGGTCCCATGTATGAATTCATGTTTAAGTTGAGATTAGTGGAGTTGAATAGAGTTAGAAAGTCAGAGGCTCAGGGGATAAGATGACCTATTCCCTGTCGGTAACATCTCTGGAAGAGATATGTTACAGAAACTATTTAAAAAATAAAATGGAACTATGTGGGCTTTCATTCATCTCACCGCAGGAAATACGTAGGCAACTTAAGTTTTAAAAATTTAAGTTCAAGCTATTTTATTTGATCTTTAATTTAATTTTTAATTTAATGTAATATAAATTCAAATTAGTAATTTCAAAATAATAAATTTGAAATCCCATTTTTATTTTTTAAAAAAATTAAAATTAAAAATTAAAATTAATTACTAAAATCCCTGAACCGTCCGGTTCTATTCTGATTCCTCGTTCCACATTCTTATGGAATCGGGAACCGGATCGCTCGGAACCGAATCGAACGCTTGATCTGGATCGGGTCGGTTCGCTAAAATCCGGGTTTAGAGGGGTCACTCAGACCAGACCTTGCACCGGGTCTTGGTTTAACTGGTTCGCTCGGTTGGTCCAGTCTAGGTTTTTAATCATTGGTTAATATTATTAGGGTCCTAATACTGTGTAATGTTGCATGTCAAACACTCCCTTAGTTCATAATCATAATTTTTTTTAGAATTTCGGGGAAAATCCCACATCATCCATATCATGGTTATTGGACCCCGTGGTAAATCGGTACTATCCCCCACTCTTACAAAGGTGCTATCTAGGATTTGAACTTGATATCTTAAAAATAAGATCCCAAGTTCAAACCGCTGGGCTGCACCCATTGGGGACTCATAATATTATATCTACATAATGCAATTCATAAACACAAGCATGACCATCTTAAATTTGCAAAATAAGACATCAAATCAGCCTTACCACACTATCCTTTTAATAGTTTATCATTTTAATTTAATAATTTAAAAAAATAAATTACTATATTAATTAATTAAATTAATAAGTTTTTTATTTTAATTTAATAATAAAAAATTATTTTTAACGATATTTTAATTTTATAATTTTATAAAAATAAGAGATTCTATTTTTATATTATAATAGGTTTCTTATTCTAATAATTTATTATTTTAATTTTATAAATTAATAAAAAATTAATTAAAGAGATTATGTGTCACATATATTTTTTATTTTAAAAAGATTATAATATGTTTTCTTATTCTAATAGGTTTCTTATTTTAATAGTTTATCATTTTAATTTTAAAAAATAATAAATTAAAATATTAATTAATTAAAGTAACATGTTTTTTATTTTATTAGAATATTATAATTTTATCTTGTAATAGATTTCTTATTTCAATAATTTTTTATTTTAATTTTATAATATAATAATAAAAAATTTCCGGAAATTTTAATTTTTCAATTTAATTAAAAATAATAATTTTAGAGATTAGATACCAAATGGTGCGGTGAGAAAGTTTTAAAATGTTTAACGTTTATACATAACACACACACACACACACACATCTATTCATGTGTAAAGGTGAGAGAAATCAAAGCTCACGTAGTTCCATTACATTTGAAAGCTATTACCCCATTGTAATTTTATAATTATTTAAATATTTAATTATTAATCATCATCCGTGGCTGTTGATCCTTCAGCTCCGCTTGCACTTGCAGATGTATTATTGAACAATATATTGCCTCTGATGCTAAAGGTCTGCTCAACCGCAATGGTGGAAACAGGTACTGCCAATATCTCTTTTTCAATAATTGATAATACATGATATACATTTGATGTCGGTTCCACCATTCAAGAATTTGAAAATTAACCGTTTTATTACCGTTATTAGGGGTAATTTGGGAAATCCTAAAAATTTTGCTCCCTGCCCCAATAACCGTTGGGCTGGATTTTGTCACCCACGGCTAGTAGTCGTTGGGTGACCGTTGGTACTGTTCAGGTTCTGGTTCGGTTCCGGAACCGAAACCAGAACAGGTTGGAACCGGAACCGTCCGGTTCCAACCAGTTCGATTTCGGTTCCGAACCGGAACCTTGGCCGAGTATATTCATATGTATATATCTAGATTATCTGTGATATTCACACTCAAAGGATTTTTTTTTTTTTTTTTTTTTTTTTTTTTTTTTGCATATATCCATATTATATGTGATATTATTCAAAAAGTTATTGAATATTATAATACGTTTTCTTATTATAATAAGGTTCTTATTTTTAGATTTATTAATTTAATTTTATAAATTATTAGTATTTCTTATTTTAATTAAAAATAATAATTGTAGAGATTGGATACCACATGATGCGGTGAGAAAGTTTTAAAATGTTTAACTTTTATACACAACACACACACATACAAAAATATTGTTGGGGTTTTATAAGGGGATTACCGGGTAATGCAGCAGAACACGGAAAATAAAATTTTTTTGATATCAAAAATTTTTCTTGGGCAATTAAAATAAACATATTTATTTTAATTACTGAATACTTAAGATTTGATTTTTTTTT
The DNA here is from genome assembly GCA_019454045.1 of Zanthoxylum bungeanum. NCBI lineage: Eukaryota > Viridiplantae > Streptophyta > Magnoliopsida > Sapindales > Rutaceae > Zanthoxylum > Zanthoxylum bungeanum. The sequence goes on from SKCR01015502.1 coordinate 92,248, forward strand.
TTTTTTTTACTCAAGTGTAACACCCCATCAAAGACAGGCTGTTATATGCATGAGACATGATTGACCTATCTCCATAAGCCTATAAATCTACCGAAAATTCGGCATGATGTATACTAAAAATGGACAATTTGGATCTCAGTCCAGCACCAAAGCAAACCTAAACATAACATCAAATATCAAAACTGACCTCAAGTCCACACCAACACATCAAAATCACCACCTAAGGTCTCCGGGCCCAAATCATCTATCAACACTCAATGGCTCAGTGCTCACAACATTATAAACAATTAAAACATTTATTTAAAATATATATACAAACCACGTGCTCAGCAGGATAAAATAAAACAATAACCAAAATAGCCTATACTTTTTAAACTTCTAAACCTCTCCCAGGACACTTGCGAGGGTGACTGTCGTTTGGGTGATCCGCATCTCGAGCATGACTTCCAAAGCTGTCGTGGTTGACCAATCCGGAAGCCAATATGCAAAAATAGCAAAGCAGTTTGGTGTGAGTTTTAAAAAAAAACTCAATAAGTAACTATGCTAGTATTACAACAAAAAAGATAAACATATACAACAAACAAATCAAACATATCAGTAGTTTATCAGAATTACTAAATTATTACAAGTGTGGATTCATTAACTCATTATTATCCTTTATACTTTACCTATGTACAAATAGGCGTTCACACAATAAAACATAAACTCATCACAAGACTTTTTATACACAAGCACATACGTGACAAACAATCCAAACATCATTCAAATACTCATATATATAAACATATATTTCAAGCATACAATATACATCTTAATACGAAATCAAATCTCATATCTCTCATAGTCCTCCCATCTCTTCATTTATCGATTAATCGTATTCTTTACTTATCAATCAATATTCACCATTCAAATATATATCTAATTAATCTCGAACTTCCATCCATCCGAAAAGACTTAGCCTATACCAACCCAACCTCTATACCACTAGATCATATGCATTACTAATTAATAGACTTATTCCAATAACACACATATACATGTACAAATGCAAATTTAGAAAACAAGATTTACTCCTTTTTCTGATCTACCAAACACAAATTATCCATGGCATATCATCACATACCAATACAAATACGTGTATCAATACTTATACATATACTTTTTCATTTACGTATACATATACATGACATTACACATTCATACACTTACATACATAAACACAAGCATATAGACGTTGAGTTCGTCAATTACTTCACTTTATAGCATAAAAATATCAAAAATCCATACCTGTGGTGGTCGATTACTTAACCATACATAAGCTTGCACTTCTTTCTCAATACCGTCTCTTATCTATTTTTGTCTTAACCTAGACACTTCAATCATTTCTATATATATATATATATAATATATATATATATATATATATATATAATATATATATATATAAACATAAATCAACTTTCAAGTATTCACCACATTGGTTACTTACCTGGCTTCGCGAGCACTCCAGGTCCTAGTGATCGGTGGTAAACGCACACGTAATGAAAACGTACGTATCGCTCAAGTAGTATAAAATATATCGATCTCACGAGGACTTAATACCTAGGCTATCAATTTATGAAGATAAATTTTTACAAGTATCTTATAGATTGATTGTTGATTGGATGGTGATCTTAAACTGAAAACAAGTAATTAAAATAGTGCAAATGTAAATTAATGGAAAAATCAATATTATAAAACTATTTAGGGTTGTGAATCCTTCCAATATATTTTAAAGATGAAGTGGTTATCTTATGTTTGTGCAATATATCAGTTTACTAACCTAGACCACGAAAATATACAAAAGCCTCTGTTGATGGTCAGATGTAAATACCTAAAGTAATCCAATTAATCATATGTCTATGTTAACCAAATTACCTGAATTCATTAAGATTAAGTTCCAATTGTGGTTACCCTTGTTCGACAGGTATATGTCTATCCTGGAAGGAAATATACATAAGGATCATTTGCCCTAAGGTGAGATCGTGTGCTTTTGAGTCTAAGGCTGAAACATAAAATCCCTTCGTCAAGTTCATTTTAAGTTTACCAAATCAATCTTATTAGTGGCCAGTTAACAAGAAGCATTCAGCTTAAGACTTAATAAATAAACCTTCATATTACCCACGACATAAAATAATCAACTTTATAAACCGATGATATTGGAATTTATCACACCCTTAGATAATATGTTTAGTTACAAAATATACCTAAAATAGTAAAGTGCATAGTTTAACAGAATAACATAATAGAAAATTAAAAAGTAAAGAAAATTGCAATAATAAAAGAAAATGATGGAGCTACGAGTTTAACTTTTAATACTTCAAATATAAATTTCTTCCTTATCAATTAATCATTTCTTGAATTAATTATATTAAAATTGACCATATAGGAGGTAAATTTCATTTGTCCAAAATCAAACTGACCATAGGTAATAAAATCATATAAACCGACCATGTAGGCGGTAACAAGGTTAGCACCTAAATCGACCATATAGGTGGAAACTAAATCCAATAATGTAAAACCGGCCATATAGGTGGTAAATAATTTCTTTAATTTACTTATTTAAATTAAGGGAGTAAACCTACATTATTATATTAAAAGTTTCACCCCAGACTCCAGCAAAAATAGATTACCTACTCATGATGTAATTAAAAACACACAAAATTTTATTAAATAAATAAAGAGAAATATAATAAAACTTAAATAAACATGCAAGACACTTTCTTTTAGGTTTTCATGGATAAATCTCCCAAAGAAAGCATGAAAAATTTACAAAGTTCAGCTTGGTATTTATAGGCAAATATAAAGGCTTCCACTAATTTCTCCACCAAACATGGCACCAAATCTTCCACAAAACATGCAATCATATTTGGTATAAGTTTGAAATTTTCCATTATTTTATTTTATTTTATTTTACTATTTTTATTTTTGAAAATGACTTTAATAATTACACATAACACACTTTCAGAGTTTCAGAGTTTCATTTTTTTATCCATTTCGATAATGCAAACTTCAGAGTTCAAAAATCTTATGAACTTCAAAAATGTAGATCTTTGAGTCTTATTTAATCTAGAACTTGAATCACCTCAATCCGATATCAGAATAAAAAGTTATGGCCAAAATACAATATTTGCACAAAGTTGAAATTTCCGAAATTGTACTTCGTTAAAACTCGATTTCAAGTTTCCAATCTCCAAAATCAAAATTTCAAGTCCAGTTTTACCCTTATTTGTTCCACATTTCGTCTTGATTGATTCCATTAAGTCCTGATTTTATTTTATCTGTAAAATAAACTAAAACACATCAAAACGTTCTTAAAACTCGAGAAACTATACAAAATATTTAGTAAAAGGGGCGGTAAATATTTATATATTTTTCGCTCATCACACCTCCAAAGCTAATATTTTTCTAGTCCTCGAGCAAAACAACAAAATAGAATGTAATAAACAACTAAAATTAAACTAAGTCACTTTCATAGGGATCACTGTTGCATTTAGCGTATGCAACAAGCCTTTAAACCCCTAGGTGTCCCTAGTGGACGAGTTGTGGTCTCGTGAGGGATTACAATGATGATACCCACAAACGTCAATCGATTTTACATAAAAGTAAAAAGATCAAACAAGTTAGTGACTAAACAAGTGAAACTCTTATCCAAGTTAAAAATTGTTTTCTTTCTTTTTAAATTACCAAATAAGTAAATTCTCCAATTATTTTTATCATTCTCCATATACACATCCAACAAGGTATTAATCAAATCATTGTGCCCACAATATTAATAAGTGTTGTTGAAAAGAGAGTAATTTTTTTGTCCTAAAGTTATATCATAATTCACACTTTTTTTAGCAATGGATTTTATTTATTTATTTACAACATCTTCAAACCATGTTGCGAGCTTTGGGCCAGTAACTCCAAAGCCAGTTGGCTTTACAGCACTATGTGTTAAGACACCCTTACAGACTTAATTACTCGGATTTCAGATATCTCTTTTTTTTACAACATCTTTAATCCATGTAGCGAGCTTTGGGCCAGTGACTTCCAAACAAGTTGGCTTTCGGGCACTAGGTGTTAAAACACCCCTACAGACTTAATTACTCGGATCTCAGATTTTTTTTTTTATAATTCCATCATTTTTTAGATGTTTCCTCCAATTAAACTAGAGCACTGAATATTACAAACTTTTCACTTACAACTCATGGCCGTATATTACTATGCATGTTGATAAGACCTGTCAACTGAGCATATGAAGATCCAATTTAGTCAGTATTATGGAGAATTCACAAATTAAATAATTCAAAAGAAAATAAACAAAAATTAACTTTTTACGAAATATGTTGAGATACATCTCAGGAGTGGAAATTCCTTACACAGCTATCTCAAACACCATTCCACCTGATTAGTCAAGTTAAAAACACAAAAATAACAAAAAATGTTTTTGAATTTTTGAAAATTTTTGACTAAAAATCAAATAAAAATAAGATACTAGTCAACTATTCCCCTCCTCTAAACCTAATTGAGACATTATCCTCAATGTCTAAAAAACTAGAAGAAGAGTTTAGAAAACAGTACTTGGTTAGCTGAAATTCTACATCTAAAAAGAAATTAAAGGTTAAGATCTAGAATTATCCGACGCTTCTAACCACAATCATTATCAGACCAGTTTATCTTGGAAAGGATAGGGTCAATTTGTGGTTTAAAGTCTAAGAGTTGGTCAATTAATCATGGGCTTTTATGGCAGTGAATAGGATATCTTTTATAGATTTTGAAACGAACCCATTTCTCTAGGCATCATCAAGAAACACATAAAAAAAATCATAAAATCCATCAGGATTGAAAAATCCAATCAGTTTCTGATGTATGTTTAAATTAGCCCAAGATAGTACTGTAAAAATTTCCTCTGTCGTACCCAAGCCACCAGGCAAAGCAATAAAATCATTAGCACGGTTAATTATTTCAACAAGTCGTTCGGACATACCTAGCACGATGCATTCATCTCCGTTTGATAGTACTATAAGATTCTCATCTGCCAAAAGTTTTGGGATGATTCATAAAACTTGACTACCTCCTTCCCGTACGGCCCTTGAATTACACCCCATTTGTCCAAGATTTCCACCGATATATACTAGGTGCATATTCCTCTCAGCTATGACTCTACCCAATTCATGTGCTGCCTCAATAAATTTTGGCTTAGAACCAACACTAATACCGCAAAACACACAGATGTTTACAACTCGTCTTCATAAGTTGCTTCCATTTTTTTAATTTTTATTTTTTTTTTATGTATTTCTTTCTCAAATATGAATGTCTTAAAGAGTGCAATGACGTGCTGAATTTATAGAACCTGGAAAAAATGAGTAATAATATGACTAGTACCTACCAAATGGCAATTATTAACTAAACAATAAAATATATCGTGAAAGTAAAAAAGTCTGGATCCTGTCGGAGAAAATAATAAAATAAATCACTATTATTAGTTAAGGACAAAGAGATAATAATATTTACAAGAAGTAACCACTTGAATGACGTCTATGCGTCAAAGACAAGCTTCCCATCCAAATTTCTTATAAATAGGCAAACAGAGTCTTTTATAGTCACCCAAGACTTAATTGTTGTCTTTCTTTTCGAAACTGTGTATGTAACATGTGAATTACGTGATACACATATCCACTGGGATGCGTCTCAAGAGTCAATGATATGTCATCTAAAGACTCCTTACTCAGGTCATCCCTAATAAATTTAGTTTTATTTTCGCGGTTATCAGACGTTATTCCTAAAGAACTACAACGAGTATTACATGTCATGTGTGCATATTTATAGCAAACACCTAATCTTTTAGCTATTCTTTTCTTTCAATAGGTGTTTCTTCCTAAACCAGGTAAAAATGAGACAAAAAAGTCAGAGGACTCACCTGCCAATCGGAATCGTGCTTCAGTAATCCAAAGAATGTCATTAGGAATACCTTTGATCATCAGAATTCTCATTCGTTCCATGCGAGCTTTGTAGACTTTCATTAGAGAGTTTTGTGGGAGTGAATAAAATTACTTGTGAAGATTTGAACTTATTCCATCCTGTCTGTGACTTTACCTACAAAAATTAAACACACAAAAATAAAACACACCAAATCTTAATATATACACAAATTGCATGGGTTGCCTCCCTGCTAGCACTATGTTTAACGCCGTTGTAGACATTGCATTTTCGCTTACGAAACCCGATGATGATTCTCAGTTGGAGGCACTACCTTTTTTAGTTAATGATATTGCGGGAAACGGTCGTCGGAAGGGAATCAGTATTTTGTTAGATTCTTATTCACTTGTTTAGCGTCAAGATCACTTGTCGGACCTTCATCTAGAGTACATTTGGCCTAAAAAAACCCGCAAGCCCACACACATAATCCACTCACCAAACTAAACCCACCAACCAAAGGCCCACAAGCCCACACGCCCATTCACCCTAATACACACCCAAATTAAATCAAATATTAAGTTAAATATTAATTAGATAATGTAATTAATTAAAATAATAATTAAATCATTTACCAAATTAAATAAAACATAAAATAAAATCATGCCTAATTTAAACAAATCAAATATGTTATATATCTAAATTAAAAAGATGATATACCTAATTAAAATCAATCATAACAAATTAAAAGTATTGACTTCCTAATCTAGCCAAGACATGTCCCCCAATCAAATCCATTGCTTTCCTTGTCTAGCACTAAATCATATTCTAATTGAATGCACCAAATCCCTTCCTTGTGAGACAAGGTGAAGCCCTAACCCTTCTCTATATAAACAACACCAAACCAAAGCCTTTGCTCCTCTCCACTCTCTCACACACACGCCAATACAAAGAAAAAAAGGGCTCTCAAAACACGCAAATCAGAAGAAAAATAGCAAACAATTCTCTTCATCTCTACCCTCACATAACCGAAAAACAACAAGCCAAAACTCTCCCCATACAGCCGCGAAATAACGCCCCATACAGCAGCCGAATAACGCCCCATACAACAGCCGAATAACGCCCCATACAGCAGCCATATAACCGGAAAATAGCAGCCCATAACCTTTCTTATATTACAGAAACAGCAGCCCCGTAAACCTCCATGCATTACCGAAAAATAGCAGCCCATAATCTTCCCTATATTACCGAAACAGCAGCCCCGTAAACCTCCTTGCATTACCTAAAAATAGCAGCCCATAACCTTCCCTATATTACCGAAACAGCAGCCTCGTAAACCTCTCTGCATTACCAAAAAACTGCACTGTTTTCTGCCTCTATATTACAGAAAAACCACCACCAAAACAGCAGTAATTTAACCCCTAAAACAGCAGCCAAATCCACTTAAAACAGTCCCTAAAAATCTTAAAACAGTAACATAAAAAACTCCACTCAAAGCCTCCTTAAAACCGCAAAAATAGCAACCCAAACCCCCCTAAAAACGTAAAAAAAAACAGTAGCTTTAAAGACCTGAAACAGTGAGCAGATAATATAGAGAAAACAGCAGCAAAACGGAAGCCAAACAGCGAGCAAAACAGCAAAATAGTGAGTTAAGACGTTAAACTAGTGAACCAGAGAAGTTGATGTTGGTTTCTAATATAGGTCCCAAGATCAACAAATTCAAGCAAAAAAACGCATGAATACTTCAAGGAATAAGGCGGAATGCATACTCACATTGAATGGTTTGATGCTAGGAAGAACAAAACCCATTTTCCTCCTTGTACAAGCTCGGTTTTGGCCTCCTTGGACTGCTGGACTGCAAGTTTTTGGGCTGTGAAAATCCTCTAATTTTCGGCCATTGAAGACCTCCATGGAAGCTCAAAGCTTCAAGCTCCAAAAATAAATCCAAGCTCATGAAGACACTTCCCTATCACCATAGTATAAACCCAAGGTGTGCTAGCACTTCTCCTTCTTCTTCAAGTTCGGTCAAACCAGAAATTTTGAGAAGAAATTCGGCTCCAAGCGTGAATGGAAGAAGGAGGGAAAAGAGAGGGAGAAGGTGAAAAATGTTTTTTTTCAAGGAGAGAGAGAGAGATTCATGCTTTTGTATATCATTTATATTATTATTATTTACCAAGTAAATAAACAATAATAAAACATATACCACTTTTACTTTTTAAAAGCAAAGTCAAAAGGTCAAAAGCAAAAGCAAAAGGTACAAGTCATATCAACTTTATTCCCATCACTTTTTTTTACTATTCACATCAAGTCACTTTATGAAAGTGACAACATGTCATGTCACATCACATCACTCAAAGGGACAAGTGATTTGACAATTGATGAGACTAGCGATTTGACACTTGATGTAACTAGCGTGCCGCGCTCGAATTCGAAATGTGAATACGCTCGCAATCACTCTCGGGCTCAGGTTCGCTAATTCCAAATTAACGAATTTTCCGTTGCGTCATAATTAAATGATTATGCCCAGTGAAATCACTATTCACGTCGCTAACGAATTAATTCCAAATTAATTCGTTCGCCCGAATTAAAATCCAATTTTCATTCCGCATTGAAATCCAATTTCGTATAATATATCGAATATATTATTTTATCGATTAATTCCAAATTAATCGTTCTCTCTCTTTTATTAATATTTTATCCTAGATAAAATTTCTCCGTAATTAATCCCAGATTAATTTTCTCTCTCATCGAATTAATCCCAGATTAATTATAGTGCGAGTTATACATCATCGGTGAATCTTTGGGAACCGACCCATGAGATCTCCGGATATGTTGGCAGTAAATTCGGTCGTCGGACTATCTGAACACGTAAGTACCTCGTACTACGTTTATACCGATTTACGAGACAAAGTTGGCTTCTAGCAAAACGTCATGCCTACCCAATTCTCCGGAAATATCCTTACAGGAATATATGATCTATATCAAGCGTAGTATACCGTAGCATTGCGTATTTCTGTCCAGTATCGGATGATCACATGCTAGGCCTGGGGCTGGAATTATGTCTGCCCCGTACGAAGCACATATCGGATGTCTGGTAACTAGTCTCTATAATCGGATAAACATGACCTAGTATAATATCCCGATAGCTCGAGCATTTAAGAGAACGAGTTCCGTATCCTACGTGACCGTCATCTCCACTATGACTGGAGTGATACTTCCGTCTTGACATCATACCCAACACACTACGATTCTCAATATACCCAGAATTGGCGTACTCAGAACCGGTTAAAGCCCTGGACGACCTCAACTAAAGTATATCGATTGTCGTAAGTATTAGCGGTGCAAGTCTCAGGTTAAGACCAAATACACCTACCCTGATTGCAGACTCCCATAGACATATAGTCATACTACCAATGAGATTCCACGGGGTCAATCCAGAGCGAAGCTGTTTCCCGTACCATCGGTGAAACACAACCTCATATTACACTTGCATGAGTATCCTATACCCAAATATATGAGAACTATGTCGTTGTGCCCTCACCAACGTGCACAAGTGTAATACTAGTCTTTTACGTATTTATCGATGTCCAATCTCGATAATACTTTGACTAGGGATATTTAATGATTTATCCTTTGTGGACTGATACTGTCTCATATCATTCTCGGTCCAGGAACAAATCATAGGGACCTCTCATCATTTATACATCTAGGTGATCTAATCACAAATGATAAGAGTGCAATCTCCTTTATTACACAGTTAATTTGCACAACAACATCGTGATCTGTACAAATAGTGACGCTATGGGTCATAATTGTCCAACAATCTCCCACTTGGCCTATAGCCAGTCACTCGAGTGTCTTACACCCGAACTATGTATGGTTGGCTCAAACTGCTGAGAAAAGCTTTCGTCAGCGGATTTGCATGATTATCATCTTGATACGATTTATTAGATCATCACATCGCCATGATGTATGATCCGAACGAATCAGATGAATATGTAAGTATGTATCTGGATCGTTGATGAGACCATTAATTCTTTAGCCTGTGCTGATGCCTAGCTCAGCTGCTAACAGAATTATATCTAATCTAATTAGATATGTATCGACCCAAATGACTTCTATTGCTGCCTCAGCTGTTGCAATTAACCCACATTTGTTGTTTATTCGGTAACAGTATCTTGCGTGGAAGATTTCCAGCTCACTGCACCATTATTCAAACTGTATAGTACCGTTTGCGACTTTTAGTCGTCTTTATCAATTATAGGAAACTTGCTATAATAATCCTAGTCACTTCAAGTTCTCATTCTCCATAGACTAAGACAGCATCCTTAGTTCTCTAAGATACTAACGGATGTTCCTAACATCAATCCAGTGACTATCACTCGGATTAGCCTGTTTGTGAATCCATATGCTCAAAGCGTATGATACACCAGGTCTTGTACATTTTTCAATGTACGAGTCCACGGAGAGTATTTCGAAAGCCAAGCTTTCGCCGACATTTATTTTATGGGAATATCATTTCCAAGAAATGACAAATTATCATTATTTTATAGGACAACCACTGTCAGTGCGCTCCCACTAACCTCCTTATATACACAAGAATTATTTTCGTTTTGAATTAAATCATAAATCATTATGATTACATCAAAATGATAATTCCAAGAACCTAATGCTTGCTTCAATCCAATCATGGATCGGATAACAAGCATTATCCAAATGGATTTACCGTGGCAACATGTAAGAGGTTGAATCGTAATCAACACAATGTTGATAACGATACCTTTCCGTTAAAAGCCTAGCTTTACACGTTGGTATGTTGCCATCCATGTACGTCTTCCTTGAAGACTTATAGTACCAGTAGGCACAATGCCTTGTGGTACATCAACTAGTATCCAAACTAGTTGATATACATGGAATCCATTTCGGATTATATAGCACTTTGCTATAATTAGGGAGTTGATACCTTGTATCACTTCTTTATACGTAGCTAGTTGGTATTCCTTAATAAGATAGACATCTTTATGAGGTGAGATCAGAAACCCATACCCCAGGTTGTTTTCTGACTCTCTCCGACTTACGCAGTTCTTGTGTATTCGAAGATTAATGGTCATAGTTGCATCCTTGATGAACTATTCATGTTCCATTAAGATTCGGTGCCTTGAACAGTATTACTCCGATTTTCATCGAGTTATACTATCCTCCCACTTACCACTACATATCGGTATTCCTTTTAGAAAAACCGCATGGTGAGCAACAATCTAATTGTTCTCTTGTGAGGTGTATAAGTACAATACTTATGGTATCCCTAGGATATCCTACATTTGGCATTTTATCCAATTTGGGTTTCAGTTTGGTATCATCCAAACATATGCCTCGCATACCCAAATATATACAGGAACGTGAAACCCGGTTTCTTTTCCTGTTCATATCTAATATGATATCTGTCAAACAGATTATTATGGAACCTTATTCAAAATAAGTTCTTGCACTGTTTAAAGCTTATCCGTTGAAGGAAATGGTAGCTCAAAGCGACTCGTGATTAACCTTATCATGTCTAACAAAATTCGGTTAATCCTGTTCGGACACACCGTCAAAATGACGTGTTCATTGAGGAGTCCTCATTGAAAGAATACTATACTCTTTCAAGTATACGAGAAACTTACTGCTTAAGTATTTTCATTACGGTTTTACCGTGACGGTTTAATACTTTAGCTTATCTGTTTGTCTATTTCGTGTCGAAATTGTGAAAGTTTCCGATTTTTGTTTTAAAAGAAACACATAACCATAACGTGATGCCACATCCATACAGGTCACGAAATATTCATATCCACCTCTAGCCTAGCTAGACATGGGTTCACTTGCTTCACTATGAACTAGGGCTAACAGATCAGTGACATTTACACTTTTACCAAGTAAATAACTCTATAGGCACTTTGCCCAATAAACTAGATTCGTAGACTTTATTTGAATGGAATCAAATTAGTCCTAATATCCACTTTTCGAAAGTGTGGATATACGAGTCTTGTTTGATTGTGTCCCAGACAACAATGCCACAATTAGTTTCTTCTGATCAAATCAGTTTGAGCTATTTATTTGTCACGTCATATATTTGAGATATTGTTTATATTCAAAATATAAATACTGTTATTCACATCTAATGTGTTTATCACAATATCATCTTTATATAATAAAACACTTTAGTGTTCTAGAATATAAAGGTACACCCGCAACGGGTTATACGTGATATAGAGATAATGTTTCTAGTCAAACTAGTTACATTTTAACAGTTTCCTAATTTAAGTACACGCCAGAAGGGCAGTTCCTAAACTTAGGTATCTACGGTTAAAACAGCGACTATCGCCCAGTTTTCAATTCGTAGAGTAATCTCGTCTGAAGTCAGTATTCTGCTTAAAGCAGATTCTGCCCAATAGTACATATTTATGCATCACACTAAATATTTAAAATCCAATTTCAATACTAGTTGTGAACATAATTATGACAAACATATTTGAAGTAAGAGCATTGCTCGTCTTCAATTCTTTCTTGGGATATGTCCTTTTATCTTCCTAGAAGATAATAATAATTTTGCCTTTGCCATTTTCAATATTCCAGTAGCCTTTGGCCAAGCCTCGGGTTTCTAGAATATCGAAGTAAGGTGCGCCTTGCGCTTCTTGCCTAATTGCAAAGTTTGACTTTGTCTCCTTGAGAATAGTCATTAATTCTCCAAGAATTATTTATTGCAATTTAGTATTTCAAAGATCTAAAATAGATCCATGAAAATCCTTCAATTTCATTATCATACTTTAATGATCTAATCCTTAATTCTGATTCAGAAATTAAGGAGTCTACTTCAACAAGCTTAATGGAATAAGCGCTAAAGTTATCATTACACGAATATTCCAAATATCATATTCCACTTATTTGCTTAACTCCGGACTTTAGGCATAATTCATTATTTTATCAAATAAAATAACTTATTAATTTCCAAGACCATCTTGAAATTATTCAATATTTGAAAATTAAAGTCGTTTAAATACATTTTCACCCAGGATTATGTTTTAAACACTAATCTTTCATTTCTATCTTGATTCTAATAGTCCAACTATTTAATCAACGATTTGTGGTACTATTGATTATAATGATTATAATAGTCCAACTATATAATCAAATATAATTTAAATTAATTAACCTCAATTACATTGATTACTATAATCCAATTATAAAATCAACTGTAAACTGAAATTAATTAATTCAATATATTGATTAATATAATCCAATTATATATAATCAACTATAATACAGTCCAACTGTATATTAAAACAACAATTTAAATATGAGTCCAACTAACATTTAATCTAACGACGAAATAATTTGAATGTGCGCGTATGGCGAGTAATTGAATGAGTATTGCTAATTCAATTCTTGCATCCTACTATTTTTTGGCGAGCCTCTAACCCTCTGTCGAGTACTCGGGAAACCGTGTTTCATAGTGGGCTAGGATCCCGTTAAATATCACACAATCTTGACTTTGGCCAATAAATTGTATGATAATTAACTAGGTAGATCTCTAAAATCAATTGGATCCAATCCAATTCCTAGATCCGGTAGGAGGACGTCCAAGTCCGAAACATATATCTTATATATGCCAATACATCCAATGTATTACCTAACCTTTTTCCTCTGAATCAACTAAGCCTTGGCTTTGGCACAACAAATTTAATGATCCCAGTCAAGCGCGACCCATTGACCATGGAAAGCTTCGTAATCAATGTCGATGGACAAGAAGTGGTCTTGAATTTGGCCAACAAACCACAACTTGGACAAGACACCGATATGGAACAAAGCCTTCGTGATTCAAACACATATTCGACAGATAAGGGCCTTGACTTTGGCCAACAAACCAATGCCGTCTTAGATCTTGAGTAAGAATCACTCAATGGAAGGAAAGACGCTTAATATTATTTGAGGGTTTTTCGTGTGCAAATTGGCAACTAATTTATTATCTTTGTTAAGGTCTCATCATCATACACCCTTAAACATGCATTCTAAACACATAATAAAGCGCGTATGAAATAAAATAATAATGATATGCAGATGGATACTTTACATTGATCCTAGATCAAATCTCTCATTTTCTCTCTCTAAAGCTAGCACATGTATTTACTTCTACCCGTTACACTACACTTCTAAAGAAACCTTATTTACATTGAGGGGAATATGTGAGAAGAGAATACAAAGAGTACATAGGTGATAAGGCTGGTGTAACATCCCGGATTTTCAGAACTGTTCCAGAAGATTCCCGGACGGCTGTGGGAGTCTCGGAGCATGAGGATGAGGAAGAATAAGAGTTCAAGTGGTGATATATTAGTTGAAATATTATATTAAGAATATTTTTCGCGTTGGAAAACGCGTGGGATCAAAAGTCAGTTACGCGATTTTTGTAAAACGCGTAAAGTTTGTTGTTTTGGTCATGAACAGAGCAAACGAACTCCAATCGAGCTGATTTTTGGGCCATCAGACTCTTTTTTCCGATACGAACAACTTTCGTGTGGAACACTTTTTGAGAATCGCATCAGAATGGCTCCGAAATTGCAATATTCTAAAAGGTTCTAGAATATGGGCTGATTTGTTATTTTCGCATGGACCAGATTGTTATTTTCCAGTTGGGTATATAAAGCCTCATAGTTTGGTTTAATCGCAAAAATTGGCAAAACTCATTTTCCCTACTCACCCGACCCCCTCCCCTCTCTTCTGCCCATCGTCGCGCCGGCGGCCTGCTGGCCATCGCCGGCCGGCGTGATGGTGTAGGGGGGTGCGCCGCCATCCCTCCACCCTGTGGTGGCCGGCGGCAGCCCCCAGATCGCCGGCAACAGCGCATTTTTGACGAAATCAGTGGATGCTTTGGGTTGATCGGTTCCGGCTCGTCGGGTCGTTTCACGAGCCGTGCCACCCGCCAAATCGAAGCTCTCAGAGAGTACTACGAGTGTGCGGAGACAGATTCGTCGGATAGTGGCCGGAATCACGCGAAACGAGGAGAAAAGCCACGGATGAATAGTAAACCCATTTTGAACAGTAACTCCGATCGGAATTCCGATCGCACCAGCGTGTTTGTATGGCTGTTGGGAGTCCGGATATGGCCTCGGAATTTTGGTACGACCTTCCGTTCAAAATTTCATATTTCAAAGTAAATCAATTTACATTCGGATTGTTCCAGTAGTTCCGTAGTGTAATAAATGGACATGAATTGAATTCGATATGTATTTTTATGTTAAAACGTTGAATGTGGTAGAATCCGGGATGAATCAGACGGGATATGATCGATCCGGTAGATTTAGCGAGATTCCGGTAAAACGGAGTTTCTCGCATAATTGAGCGTAGATGGTCGTAAACATAGTTATGATGTAATTAGGGTATTGCGAGGGTAATTAGGTAATTTTGGATAAGTTCGGAGGGTTCGAGACCCTTCCGTAGCGTTTGCGGAAACTTTTCCGCAAGTTTTGCCTCAAACGCGTAAAATGAGAATTTGACCCATCTAGCTAGTTTAGAATAGCAAGTGAGCATGTATTAGAGTAATAAAGTTCAGATCGTAGTATTAGAGTTGATTCGGGTGTTCCGAGGATGCCCGTAGTTGTTTTAGATAAGTTGGAAGTTTCCGCAAATAGCGGTACTAACCTTGCGTTATTACTTGTTTGGCAGATCGGACCCAGATCACGGGCATTCACTTAGCCAGGTAAGTAACTTATGCTTCTAATATTTAAAAGATTTAGTAGCATCCAGAATTAGTTAAGTACTAGAATGGTAAATGGTATATGCATGGCACAAGTATACAGTTATATATATAGATTAGTGTGAAAGAATGAAGCAAGTGTACCTAGAATGAAGTAAGTGTAACTGGATATACATTTCGATAAGAATAAGTGAGTATAAGCCAAAGTATGAGTAAGAAGTGAGTACGAGCATATAGAAGTATAGAGACGCACCTGTATACATATTTAGATAAGAGCATGTAAATAAGATCATAATTATAATTTAATAAGACTTGGGTATGGGGGATGTAGAAACTACACCCTAGGGAATGGGACTAAAGTTATAAATGAAATAAACATATATGCACTAGTGTTACGAAGGAAAGTTTGTAAGTTATGCATTATATGAGGATATTAGTAACATGAGTATTGATACGAGCATATAAAGTGACAAAGAGCATAAATGAGTAGTATATGCATAGCATGAGTATACCTAAGAGATTATGACATGAAATTCTTAAGCATAAGTTAATAGTTAGAAAATGATAAATCCGGTTAAGAACTAAGACTTTGGAACTCGTATACTTTTAATGTCTGATATTGTAGAAGAGTACGGTTGTGTGAGTATGAATAGAAATTATGCAATGTATTGTTGTGAGCCGCCAGCAAGGTAAGTCATAGAGGTAAGCTAAGTTATAATGGTTTGTATGTATATATATATAGATAATATGGATATGTATGGATGTAAGATGAATTTAGCATGTTTAGTTTGAATAAGTGTTCTGTCAACATTTGAGCATGTAATTAGTAAGATCATTATAGAGAATATCATAACCAGGGTAGAGAGAAGCATGAGAATGCATATATGCATGTTCGTGTGTGTGTGTGCGCATAAGTTTTCATCAAATAAGCAAACGATAACAATGTTTTCAATAAATTCAAATGTTCTAAAGAAAGATTTCAAATGCTTTTGAAAGAATCGTATTTCAGAAAATGTTTTACAGTTTGAGTTACAGATTATGATTTTATGGTTTTCGGGGCATGAGGTAAAAACTCACCCCAGTATGTAACTTGAGATATAGTTCGGAATTGACGGATACTTTGGATTCGAGATTTGGGATTTGACCCATTCCAGTTGTACAGTTTGGAATTGACGGTTAGACGCATGTGCACATGTGGAGGACTGAGGGGACGCTCTCAGATCCTCGAGCAGGACTAGAGGCTATAGGGTCTCGAAATCCTGATTTCAGATGTCCAGTTGAGTTATGGTCCTGGGCATCGAGTACACCCGGTTGAGTTATGGTCCTGGGTGTAGAGAGACGTCCAGTTGAGTTATGGTCCTGGACGTAGAGTTTTCTTCAGTTTTCAGTTTTCAGATTTTCAGCACACGGTTTTCAGAAACAGTTTTTCAGATTTCGATTTTCAGTTTTCAGAGATGCCGCAGTTGAGTTATGGTCCTGGGCATCAAGTATGAAGTAAGTGTAACTGGATATACATTTAGATAAGAATAAGTGAGTATAAGCCAAAGTATGAGTAAGAAGTGAGTACGAGCATATAGAAGTATAGAGACGCACCTGTATACATATTTAGATAAGAGCATGTAAATAAGATCATAATTATAATTTAATAAGACTTGGGTATGAGGGATGTAGAAACTACACCCTAGGGAATGAGACTAAAGTTATAAATGAAATAAACATATATGCACTAGTGTTACGAAGGAAAGTTTGTAAGTTATGCATTATATGAGGATAATAGTAACATAAGTATTGATACGAGCATATAAAGTGACAAAGAGCATAAATGAGTAGTATATGCATAGCATGCGTATACCTAAGAGATTATGACATGAAATTCTTAAGCATAAGTTAATAGTTAGAAAATGATAAATCCGGTTAAGAACTAAGACTTTGGAACTCGTATACTTTTAATGTTTGATATTGTAGAAGAGTTCGGTTGTGTGAGTATGAATAGGAATTATGCAATGTATTGTTGTGAGCCGCCAGCAAGGTAAGTCATAGAGGTAAGCTAAGTTATAATGGTTTGTATGTATATATATATAGATAAATATGGATATGTATGGATGTAAGATGAATTTAGCATGTTTAGTTTGAATAAGTGTTCTGTCGACATTTGAGCATGTAATTAGTAAGATCATTATAGAGAATATCATAACCAGGGTAGAGAGAAGCATGAGAATGCATATATGCATGTTCGTGTGTGTGTGCGCGCTTAAGTTTTCATCAAATAAGTAAACGATAACAATGTTTTCAATAAATTCAAATGTTCTAAAGAAAGATTTCAAATGCTTTTGAAAGAATCGTATTTCAGAAAATGTTTTACAGTTTGAGTTACAGATTATGATTTTATGGTTTTCGGGGCATGAGGTAAAAACTCACCCCAGTATGTAACTTGAGATATAGTTCGGAATTGACGGATACTTTGGATTCGGGATTTGGGATTTGACCCATTCCAGTTGTACAGTTTGGAATTGACGGTTAGACGCATGTGCACATGTGGAGGACTGAGGGGACGCTCTCAGATCCTCGAGCAGGACTAGAGGCTACATGGTCTCGAAATCCTGATTTCAGATGTCCAGTTGAGTTATGGTCCTGGGCATCGAGTACACCCCGTTGAGTTATGGTCCTGGGTGTAGAGAGACGTCCAGTTGAGTTATGGTCCATGACGTAGAGTTTTCTTCAGTTTTCAGTTTTCAGATTTTCAGCACACGGTTTTCAGAAATAGTTTTTCAGATTTCGATTTTCAGTTTTCAGAGATGCCGCAGTTGAGTTAGGTCCTGGGCCTGGGCATCAAGTATTCTAAGTTTAGTTTTTCAGATCCCCAGTATAAAGTTTTCAGATTTTTAAGATTCAGACTTCAGAAATCAGATTTTAAATAAGAGTTTTCATGAACCGTTATTTTAAAGGAAGTTTTGAGAAAGATAAAATTTTAGAAATATAGTTTTTCAAAAAGAAACATGAGTTAATAGTTTTTCAGAAAAAGTTTCCAAAAGTAATTTTTCTAAAAGCTTAGCATGTTAATGTTTTATATAGCATACACAACGTGCTTATGAATTGTATATGTTAGTAGTTCATTTGAGATGCATGTAGTTGACACTGAAGTATGATAGCATGATTATTTTTTTATATTTGTGATTGATGCCTTGTGTATTTAAGGTTCACTTGGAAAGAACAAATGGTAAGATATTAGCGCTTGATTATATGATTTTGTATTCATGATTATGTAGTTAACCTTGTGCATAGTAGCATGATTTTATTCTAGTATATGTGCATCAAGGAAGATTGAATGAGTTGTTTGTTTTCTTGAAAAAAAAAAGAACACGTTGTAAGGATGTTAGATCTTGATAATATGGTGACATATGGGTAGTAATAGTAGACTAGATAGTTCACATAAATAAAGCTTCAAATTGTCCGATTTGATGACATTTCAATATAATGAGAGAAAGAAAGTTATAATAAGCATCTGAACTAGATTAGTAAGGAATACAGAAAGTAAGTAAGAATCTGTGTAGCACAGCAAGCATGACGAGTCTCATATATTGTGACATAGAAACTTTACATGTAAAATTACCTATAGTTTTTAGATACTCGGTAATGTATATGACAAAAGAGTTTAGCACCTGATGAACAGCTAAGGTAACAGGTTTGTGAAATGATTAGGAAGTAAATAGTTAATTCGGAATTTATTATTAATTGCATGATTACTTACTGAGTCATTATGACTCACACCACCACAGTTTTGTAGTTTTGCAGGTCAGTAGTTGTCTTATGGGATTAGTAGATACTCGGTGAAGACATTGAAGACGGTGGATCGCCCAATTGCAGTCAAGGGAGTCCTGGGTCGAGTTATGGGTCCTCACGGCCCTTGTATAGTTTTTGTATGTGCATCTCAGTTGCATAAGACATGTAATAGTGTAGTTATTATTTTGAGTTCTGGCCGGAGGCCAAGCATTTATTTTTGGTCCTTGAGTTCTGAGGCCTTGAGGCCTTGATTTTGTGTTCCGGCCTGAGGCCGAGTTGGTTATGTTTTTGTTGTATTTGGATGCTGGCTACAGGCCAGGTTGCATGATGTTACGAATACATCATGCCGAAATTTTGTTAGATTCAGAGGCTTATGGAGATGGGTTTAGTCTGTCTCCTGCCGGTAGCATCCTGGCCTAGACGGGATGTTACGCTGGACACGCAGGTCCAATTAATAAATCAAATTTATTACAATTTCTAAAATTGTCCCACCCGACTAATATCCATCCGATTACATTATTCATGCATCGCAACCATGTATTCATACTAGTATGTTATCAATCAATCTAATCCAATTAATTAATCTGATAATTATGATCATCCAATGTTCAAACAACGATTTGATTTTTGCTCGAGTCAAACTCGTTTTGCGAATAAGTACTCAAAGTACGAATTCTCGAATTAAATTAAACTACATAATTAAATCCAATTTAATACGCATTTAATTCTAATTCTCTATTAATTCCAAATTAAATATTACACTTTTATTAACGAATCTTCTACGATTTAAATTCCTAATTCAATCGTATGGGTCTCAAAGCCCAATTAACGTCCAACGTTTATTTAATTAAAGTCCAATGGGCTTTTAATTAATTTCTTAAGGCGTGGACTTTTGGTCAACTCGGGTCAAACCGATAACCAAAATCCAACCCGAGAGTTACCCCATAAGCCTTTAAATTAATTTTGGTCCATTAGGCCCAATTAAATAAATAAGGTCCATTAAGTCATAATTGGACTTTATGGATGCGGTTTTGGGCCTAATTGGATCCAACAAATTTTGCCTAAACCCAACTTTGTACAACAAAGCCCAAAAGCCCAATTACAACTTATAAGACCCAATTTCCAAAAACAAGCCCAATTAATTAACGTATAAAATTCCAAATTCATAATTAATTAACCTAAGTGTCATACATAATTAACCACCTAATTGATATTTCAAAAACATCAATTAGCATACTTAATCATGCATTTCTACATCAAATAGTGTTCAACACAATTGATCAAAATCAAACCCATTTTACATGTTTTAAATCTCTTGGCAATTGGGGATTTTACGTCCGATTCGAATTCAATCCAATTAATTTCACAATCGACATTCAATTATATTCCCGAATGATTCCAACACATCCAATGTTCAAAAATCAAAAAATTCCAAGACAATATGGGTTATTTGTATTCGGCCAACATAAGCAATTTGGGGAAAATTATTCTAAACTAATTTTCATCAAATTGATCCAATCAATCCTCAATTAAACATACTTTAAGCATTCTAAATCATCCAATTTCATCAAACATGCTCAAAATCAAGTTTACCCAAATTTATTAATTTTGGCCATCACAAAATTGGGGAAAAATGGATCCAACCAAATTCCATGAAATTGAACATACACAACTTCAATCATCAACATATAAGCATACTTAATCAATCAATTTAACCAAATCATGCTTCAATTGATTTTACCCAATTTGTCATGCCCAAATTTGGGGAAAAATGGATCCAACCAAATTTCTTGAAATTGATCATGCACAACATCAATTCAACCTCATTCAAGCACTATATCAAACAATATAACCAATTGATGCTCAAATTGAGTTTACCCAATTTTAACCCTAACTTTTTCATGCTTGAACTAAGCTCATAGATACCATTGTTGGTTTCTAATATAGGTCCCAAGATCAACAAATTCAAGCAAGAAAACGCATGAATACTTCAAGGAATAAGGCAGAATGCATACTCACATTGAATGGTTTGATGCTAGGAAGAACAAAACCCATTTTCATCCTTGTACAAGCTCGGTTTTGGCCTCCTTGGACTGCTGGACTGCACATTTTTGGGCTGTGAAAATCCTCTAATTTTCGGCCATTGAAGACCTCCATGGAAGCTCAAAGCTTCAAGCTCCAAAAATAAATCCAAATTACCATAGTATAACCCAAGGTGTGCTAGCACTTCTCATTCTTCTTCAAGTTCGGTCAAACCAGAAATTTTGAGAAGAAATTCGGCTCCAAGCGTGAATGGAAGTAGGAGGGAAAATAGAGGGAGAATGTGAAAAATGTTTTTTTCAAGGAGAGAGAGAGATTCATGCTTTTGTATATCATTTATATTATTATTATTTACCAAGTAAATAAACAATAATAAAGCATATACCACTTTTACTTTTTAAAAGCAAAGTCAAAAGGTCAAAAGCAAAAGCAAAAGGTACAAGTCATATCAACTTTATTCCCATCATTTTTTTACTATTCACATCAAGTCACTTTATTAAAGTGACAACATGTCATGTCACATCACATCACTCAAAGTGACAAGTGATTTGATGCTTGATGTGACTCGCGTGCCGCGCTCTAATTCGAAATGCGAATGCGCTCGCAATCACTCTCGGGCTCGGGTTCCCTAATTCCAAATTAACGAATTTTCCGTTGCGTCGTAATTAAATGATTATGCCTAGCAAAATCACTATTCACGTCTCTAACGAATTAATTCCAATTTAATTCGTTCGCCCGAATAAAAATCCAATTTTAATTCCGCGTCAAAATCCAATTTCGTATAATATATCGAATATATTATTTTATCGATTAATTCCAAATTAATCGTTCTCTCTCTTTTATTAATATTTTATCCTAGATAAAATATCTCCGTAATTAATCCCAAATTAATTTTCTCTCACATCGAATTAATCTCAGATTAATTATAGTGCGAGTCATACATCATCGGTGAATCTTTGGGAACCGACCCATGAGATCTCCGGATATATTGGTAGTAAATTCGGTCGTCGGACTATCCGAACACGTAAGTACCTCGTACTACATTTATACCGATTTATGAGACAAGGTTGGCTTCTAGCAAAGCGCCATGCCTACCCAATTCTCCGGAAATATCCTTACAGAAATATATGATCTATATCAAGCGTAGTATACCGTAGTATTGCGTATTTCTATCCAGTATCAGATGATCACATGCTAGGCCTGGGGCTGGAATTGTGTCTGCCGTGTACTAAGCACATATCGGATGTCTGGTAACTAGTCTCTATAATCGGATAAACATGACCTAGTCATAATATCCCGATAGCTCGAGCATTTAAGAGAACGAGTTTCGTATCCTACGTGACCGTCATCTCCACTATGACTGGAGTGATACTTCCGTCTTGACATCACACCCAACACACTACGATTCTCAATATACCCAGAATTGGCATACTCAGAACCGGTTAAAGCCCTGGACGACCTCAACTAAAGTATATCGATTATCGTAAGTATTAGCGGTGCAAGTCTCAGGTTAAGACCAAATACACCTACCCTGATTGCAGACTCCCATAGACACATAGTCATACTACCAATAGGATTCCGCGGGTCAGTCCAGAGCGAAGCTGTTCCCATACCATCGGTGAAACACAACCTCCTATTACACTTGCATGAGTATCCTATACCCAAATATATGAGAACTATGCCGTTGTGCCCTCACAAACGCGCACAAGTGTAATACTAGTCTTTTACGTATTTATCGATATCCAATCTCGATAATACTCTGACTAGGGATATTTAATGATTTATCCTTCGTGGACTGATACTGTCTCATATCATTCTCGGTCCAGGAACAAATCATAGGGACCTCTCATCATTTATACATCTTGTGATCTAATCACAAATGATAGAGTGCAATCTCCTTTATTACACAGTTAATTTGCACAACAACACCGTGATCTATACAAATAGTGACGCTATGGGTCATAATTGTCCAATAGTTGAGGAACTTGACCCTTTCGATCTATGTGAAACGCAAGTCCGAAAGTCGGCAAAAAAGGTTAGACCTGAGGGTATTTTTCACACTTGTTTTCTTTTTTATTTTTATTATTTATTGAGTTTTGTTCGCATGATTATTATGTTAAAATGTATGTTGTGGCCCTTGAGTAGATAAATATGCATGTATTATGAATATGATGTATGTTGTGGCCTTTGAGTAAAATGAAAATGTGTCGCCTCTTGTGCTATATAGGATGGAAACCCAGACGTAAATTCCATAGCCGATTCCGAATGGACGGTAGTATGATTTGCACTCGGGATACAACTCTAAGTACCACTTGAGCAAACAGCACATATTTTGTTTTACGTTGTTTTTATGTGTTTATTATTTGTTATTTATTTTCCGCATATTATTTTTCGTGTAATGATATGATCAAGCACATGGGCCTTAGTAAGTGCGATGAAATGTCCACTAACTGTAGGGGTTAAAATTCTTTACCACGATGCTTTGCCGCGCCGGTCAATGTATATTCGATTGGATGTGAGATATGTTCAATCGGGTATACGAAATCCAATATCTTTATATTTACTTTTGTTTCATATATATATGCATTGAGATAAGCGCATGGGCTTAGTAAGTGCGATGAAAGGTCCTCTAATTGAAGAGGTTAAAAATCTTTTACCATGATGCTTCGCCGTGCCGGACGATGTATATTCGATTGGATGTAAGATATGTTCAATCGGGTATGCGAGATCCAATATCTTTGTATTTACTTTTGTTTCATATATATAGGCATTGAGATAAGCGCGTGGGCTTAGTAAGTGTGACGAAAGGTCCTCTAATTGAAGAGGTTAAAATCCTTTACCACGATGCTTCGCCGCGCCGGATATCTTTATATTTACTTTTGTTTCATATATATATGCATTGAGATAAGCGCATGGGTTTAGTAAGTGTGATGAAAGGTCCCCTAATTGAAGAGGTTAAAATCCTTTACCACGATGCTTCGCCGCTCCGGATATCTTTGTATTTACTTTTGTTTCATTTGTATGCATTGTAATGAAAAGCTCATGGGCTTATTGTATTGGATGAAAAGTTTCCCATTTAGGGAAGAAAAGCCTAAAAGGCTAACTTTACCACGATATTTGCCGCGCCCTTATTCCGTTTGGTTGCATTATTTACATATGTCTTTACTTGATATCTCTTCATTCATATACGAATGTCATTTGAGTATTATTTCTTGTGGTATATCGGATGGAAACCCAGACATAAATTCCGTAGCCGATCTTGAATGGACGGTAGTGCGGTCTGTACTTGGGATACAATTCCACGTACCACTTGGAAAAGTGCTCACATGTGTGTTTGTGTCCATGTTAGTTATCTTCTCTTGCATCACGTTATAGCATGCTTACTTTAATGCCTAATTGCATCCTTAATTGTCTTTGTGCATTATGTACTTAGTTGACTCTTTTATTTACACATGAATATGTAATGGTTATCCGTTTATGTTTCCGCATGTATAAGTATGAAATGTTTATGAATCACGTGTTCATCATTATTTGATTCCCTTTCATGTGTGCTTATATGATTATGACGTGCCTGCGTTTTCCTGAATACAATATGCCTATGAAGTTGTATATTTGCCACTACTTTGACTTACTTTTGAGCATGTAAACTTAGAAGTAGGATATATGCAAATCTAGTTGCAAGTTTTATCTTTTTTGCGCATGTGAACTTAGAAGCATGATATTCTTGGAAATAAGTGTTACTTAAGCTTGATTAAATTATTACACAAATCCTTTCACTACAAGTGACACCAGTAAGGGACCATTCCGAACCCAATGATTTGAGGTCTTCCCTTGCGAGGGGTGAGTGCAGCCTTAAATCTCATTTTCCCGGTTCACCCCGGGTGGTGACTCCATCATTCTCCAGTTTATCCCCCGTGGCTACTCCGTACTCCCAACCGGGCCGCGAGCCCGGAACAGCATGCGTCGCCCAGTTTCCTGTGTCACCACAGTCGTCAACTAGACATGACTGCTCGAATATTTGCCATGAAATCCAAAATGGATTCAATGAATGCCAATCAAGTCTGGGACTTAGTTGAACTTCCTGAAGGAGTTAAACCTATTGGTTGTAAATGGGTTAACAAAAGGAAGTGAGGGCCCGATGGAAATATGGAAACCATTAAGGCCCGACTGGTAGCGAAAGATTACACTCAACGTCCTGGGATTGACTATAAGGAAATGTTTTCACCAGTAGCCATGCTAAAATCGATTAGGATTCTTTTAGCCATTACTGCATATCACGATTGTGAGATATGACATATGGATGTGAAAGCCACTTTCCTAAATAGATTCCTTGAGGAGGATATCTATATGGAAGGTCCAAAAGCCTATTTATGGACTTAAACAGGCATCCTGAAGCTGGAATCGTCATTTTGATGAGATAATTAGATTATCTGGATTCATCAAAAATGAGGAAGAACCATGTGTTTATAAGAAAGTGAGTCGGAGCATGATAGTTTTCCTAGTCTTGTATGTAGACGACATCTTTATCATAGGAAATGATATAGGGATGATGCAAAGTGTGAAAGCCTACCTTTCCAAGAAATTCTCCATGAAAGATATTGGGGCATATATACTAAGTATAAGGCTCTACCGAGATAGAGTTAGGAAGCCTATAGGGTTGTTACAATTGATTTACATGGATAAGATGTTAGAAAGGTACAATTTTACCAACTGCAAGACAGTAAATATACCTGTCCGATACGGCATACATCTTTCGAAGATCATGACACCTCAAACTGAGGAAGAGATAGTTAAGATATCTAACTCGCCATATGCTTCTTGTATTGGAAGCATAATGTATGCAATTTTATGTATTAGATCTTACATCAGTTTCGACGTCAGTGTGACCAGCCGATATCAATCTGATCCAAGTAATAATCATTGGATATCCGTGAAACATATCCTAAAATATCTTAATGGCACCAAGGATAGGTTTATGATATATGGAGAAGATGAGCTATAAGTTAAGGGTTATACAGACTCCGACTTTCAGGGAGATCCAGATGATAGAAAATCTACATCGGGATATATATTTACCCTTAACGGTGGTGCTGTTAGTTGGCAATGTTCAAAGTAAGGCTTAACAGTTTATTCCACCACTAAGGTGGAATTTATAGTGGCTTCAGAAATTGCTAAAGAAGTTGTTTGGATTAGAAATTTTATCACAGAACTTGACATTGTGCCTAGTATTACGGATTCAATCGCATTGTACTATAATAATAATAGAGCCATCACGTAGGCTAAGGAGCCGAGGGCGCATTCCAAGTCTAAACACGTGGAAAGGAAATATCGCGTGATTATAGAGATTATTGAACGAAAAGACGAAGTGGGCTTGAAGGTTCAAGGACAAGACAATATAGCAGACCCACTTACAAAGGCCTTACTTCCTAAGTTATTCGATAAATATGTGGAGGCTATGGGATTGCAGTACCATCTAGATTAGCACTAAGAAAGTGGGAGTTTGATGGAGTTGGTGCTAGGAGTGCCAATCCGAATTGTACATTTTATTATTTATTAATAAAATAACTATATTTTTCAGTTCATACCTTATTAATGGTATTATCATTATGCGTATTAGATTGATGTGTAGATATGCTAAGAATGACATCGACCTTAGAATAGTTTTGACACTAGGTTTAAACTATTCTTAAAGTAAATATTCCTAGTCGTTGGTTTTGGAATACGGTCGAATTCCTATAACCTAGAAAACTACCACATGTCATATATTGGAATTGGAGTTCCAATTGTTTAACTCGATGTACCATGAGTTTTGGAAACTCGTATTGCAAATACTGAATGACTCACATGTGATTCCTAATAGTTGGAAGTACATACCACCGTCTAGAGAAATCTCCTCGAGTTGAGTAGTATATGTAATCCTTTGACTATAGGATATCATTGATTTTTTGTGAGATCCTCCACACATTGATGCCAAGTATGTCAGAAACTGTTCATGGTCTGGCCTATAGATGTTCATTGGGTGTGGACCGATGAACTCAGTATCAAGTGCGAAGCAAGATAGGATCCGTCGGCCCATATATGTACCATAAGGGGTTTGGGTATCCATGTGAGTTAAGTCAAGATTCTTAAAGACTTTGGCCAAAGTCGATCATTTAGGGTGGATCGCATCAATTGTAAAGAATCGTGGATATGTCGACATTAGATGTGCAACTTGGAAACTTGACTGTGTATTCTATGTTTCCTGAGCACAACTCGGATAGCCTACGACAAAGGGATTTTAAAACATATGTGATGACCTCGACTTGTATAGTTCAGATAGTTCATTCGTGTTCTTCACGAATTCGGAGGTGGTCTAATTGCGTACATATTAGCTAGGCTTATATGATGAACATGTCTGAACTTAGAGAGTCCCAATATGAAGTGTATTCGTTGAGCACTTGGGTAGCTGATTAATTTTGATAGAAGATAATATTCAGTATTATAATTATCAACTAATATAATAAAGTGTTATTAGATAAAATTGATTATTTACTTTGACCTAATTCGATTAATTGGATTAATTCAATAATTACACAAGGGCTTAATTGTAAAAACATAATTATCTCTACCATTTGAGGATATTATGGTAATTGTAAGTATGTAATAATATGTGGTTTTGGCTTATTTTAATTAGATTAAATCAAGGTGGCAAACATTTAACTAACTCATTCCTAATCATTGGCTTAATTTAATTAGATAAAATTAAAGTGGGAGATAATAGAGATTAGTTACACCTAATTATACATATTTGGATAAATTAGATTAAGCCCACTTAAAAGTTGATTACAACTTTTATGAATTAAAAATTTCCTAAGTTTTACTATAAATAGCAATCTTTAGGAATGTTTTAATTACAAGAAAATAACAAGCATAAGCAAATTATTGAGAGATTAGCCTAAGTTAGAGAAGTGTTTAGAGAAGCTTGTGAGGTCTCTATAACATTTCATCTAGGAGAAATCAAGATTGGATCTTGAAGTGAAGCTTGGAAGCATTGGAAACAAGATTGGATCTTGAAGTCACGCTTGCACACCTTGAAGGTTCTCCAATAATTCCAACAAAGAAGAAGTAGATTGGATCTTGCATCAAGCTTATTAGGTAATGTTTGATCTTCTCCTAAGCTATATTCATTTGTGTATTAGATGCATGATCACATAGTTTAATGTTGAAATAAGGCTAATAAATTGTGTTAGGATACTTTAGAAGTATAAACACAACATGCTTATAATTTAGGTCAAAGGTATTCATGTTGGACATGGAATAAGTAATAAGAGTTTGGAACTCTATATTAAAGCTTAGAGCTATGTCTACCATTCTAGAATAACTTGACCACCTTTAGGTGACCTAGAATTGTTCACGAGACATTACTTATTGGGATTCTAATTTGGTTGGTGTATTGGATTTAAAATTTACGCAAATGCATATTTAGAATAAATTTATGTTTTTGTAAAAATATTTGATACTTTGAAAAACTTGATTTTTACTATATAACATGTGTTAATATTGGGCACTCGCTATAGTGCGCACACTGTAGCACTGTTCACTCTTTTTTGTTTTTGTTTTTGTTTACTTTGTTTTCAAAACAATGCTTCAACTCTCTGGAAAATTTTCAGAGAGCTAAAGGAATTAGGGTCTTTGACCCTAATTCTTTCTGGTCTTCCCTAAATACTTCAAAAATACCCAAAATTAATTTTTATTTTCAAAACCAACATCAACATATGTTATAGAATAAAAATCAAAATTTTTAAAAT
Organism: Zanthoxylum bungeanum; assembly: GCA_019454045.1. Lineage (NCBI taxonomy): Eukaryota > Viridiplantae > Streptophyta > Magnoliopsida > Sapindales > Rutaceae > Zanthoxylum > Zanthoxylum bungeanum. Next base: position 121,522 of record SKCR01015502.1, read on the forward strand.
ATCAAATATTTTACAAAAACATAGATTTATTTTAAATACGCATTTACGTAAATTTTGTATCCAATACACAAACCAAACTATAATCCCAATAAGAAATATCTCAAGAATAATTCTAGGCCACTCAAAGGTGGTCAAGTAATTCTATATTGGTATTCATAACTCTAAGCTTTAATCTAGAGTTTCAAACTCTTATTAATTGTTCAATGTCCAACATGAACATCTTTGACCTAAATTATAAGCATGTTGTGTTTATACTTCTAAAGTACCCTAACACAGTTGATTAGCCTTATTTCAACATTAAGTTATGTGATCATGCATCTAATACACAAATGAAAATAGCTTTGGAGAAGATCAAACATTACCTAGTAAGCTTGATGCAAGATCCAATCTGCTTCTCCTTTGTTGGAATTATTGGAGAACCTCTAAGGTGTGCAAGCTTGACTTCAAGTTCTAATCTCATTTCCAATGGTACCAAGCTTCACTTCAAGATCCAATATTGATTTCTCCTAAATGAAATGTTATGGAGAATTCACAAGCTTCTCTAAACACTTCTCTAACTTAGGCTAATCTCTCAAGAATTTGCTTATGCATGTACTTGTACTTGTAATTAAAACTTTCTAAAGCTTGCTATTTATAGCAAAACTTAGGCAATTTTTAATTAATAAAGTTGTAATCAACTTTTAAGTGGGTGATAAGTGCACCAAAGTGTACTTAGAACACTGCTAACTTAGCTTCATTATCATATGTTTTAATCTTAATTAGATTCATTTTATGCTTTGTTAATAGGAAGTGATGGATCAAAGAGAATTGAGCAATTGAACATGTTTCAGAGCCTAACAGTCATATCGGACGCACGCAGGAGCATCAGGCGCGCACTGAAATTAAAAAGGCTATAACTTTTGATTTAGAAAGAGTTACGAGACCCATAATATATCGATTTGCATCTACTCGAGGAGATCTAGTCAATTGAAGCATCCTTCAAAGCTGCTGGCGTGTCTAGAGGCTCGGCGAACGTCGCGACGTGAAACTGCGAATTCAGGATTTTGTGCTGTGTGTTTTTAATGCAATTTAGGGTTTCAGGACTTTTCTATATAAATCCAACTTCGTCCCAAACCCTAGAAGAGGAGAAAATCAGAGAGAAACATAGGAGAAGCACACAAAAAGAGCCAAAAACATAATTCATAGAGAGGAAGAACGAAAGAACTTCAAGGAAATCATGACGTCTCTCCGATCTATTCAGGCTGCATCGCTTTCTTCCATGGAGAACTAATCTCCTAGGCAAAGCTAAGGATGAACTTCTATATTTAAACTTCTTATATTCATGTTGTTGATTCTTGAATGAACCTTTTAACGTTCAATAAAATTAATGATTGTTATTCTTTATTATCCTTCGATTTATTAGCCCAGAAATTGTGTTTTGTCAAATTCCATATAGATCCAGTCATGCTTCTTCTATGTGTGATTTGTGAAATCAGTTGTGACTGGTAAAGTTGTTTTATGTGTTGGTCTTCTGCTACAGTATTGCCTGAGGGTATATTGTCGACGTTAGATAGCTCGTAATAATAACTTTTGTTTGTTGTTAACATAGAGAAAACAATCATTGATTACCCTATAATTTAATATGAGTAGAATTTAATATCTTCCAATTGTTGATTTGGGATGTGAAACCTTCAATTGTGTAATGAAAAGAATCAATAACTGAATACAAAAGGTTGATACAAGAGGAATTCCTGATGCTTTGCTGTTTATCTCTACTGATAAAATCCTGCAACTTTTCATAATTTTTATTTTTTTTATTTTATTTTATCAATTTCATTTGTTTTCTTTATTTAAGTTATTGCTAAAGTTTTTGTTTGAGTAAATTTGTTCCTGTAACCATCTCTCTGAGGAATCGACACCCCAACTATACTGCGATAACCGCGAGTCATATTTGGGCGTAATCAAAATTTGGCGCCGTTGCCGGGGAGACGGTTCACAAGCAAAAGGATCAGGTTTGCTTAGTCAACAACGAAGCGGTAACTTCGTTCTTTTTTTATTATCAACATTCTATTTTATTTTTATTTTTAATTAATTCTTTTTATTTTTTTCTAGCCTTTTACTTTAGTATTTATTTTAGTTGTTTTATTTCTGTTTTAGTTTTAGATAGATTTTAAGTTTTAGTTTATTCTTTTAGTTTATTTATTTGTTTATTTATTTATTATTTTATTTCTCGTATTGTTTGAACTTAAATTGCATGTCTAGACGTAGGGATAGATTTGGTAGATTTGTTAGGACTGAGGAAGAAAGCTCACACTCTGAGAACATATTTGAAAATCCTTTCTCTACACCATCCGCGTCTAGTGCACATAACATGAGTGAATACGAGAGACCACCTAGGAGGACTCTTGAAGAGTACCGCCACCCAACTCACACAGCTACACCTTCGTGCATCATGTTCCCCCCTAATGCACCACACATAGACTTTAGGCCTGAAATGATACAGTATCTTCCAACTTTTCACGGTTTAGAGAGCGAGAATCCTTACGTACACATTAGGGAATTTGAAGAGGTAGTAGCAACCTTCCATGACCGGTTTGGAAATACTGACATGATTAGACTTAATTTCTTTCCATTTGCCCTTAAGGATAAAGCTAAGAGCTGGTTGTATTCTTTAAGACCTAGGTCAATAGGATCGTGGGGCGAGATGACTCAGGTATTTTTTGACAAATATTTCCCACACCATAAGACAAATGCCCTGAAAAGAAAAATATCCACCTTCTCCCAGAGAGATAGTGAGACCCTTTACCAAACGTGGGAGCGGTATAAGGAGTTGTTAGCGAGTTGTCCCTACCATGGATATGAGAGTTGGCGTTTGGTAAGTTATTTCTACGATGGACTGACCCCTAGGGAGCGCCAATTCGTTGAGACGATGTGCAATGGTAAGTTCATTCGAAAGGACCCTGATGAGGCATTCGAGTATTTAGATGACCTAGCTAAGAAATCACATACTTGGACTGGATCCAATGCCGTAGATAACACTGATAGGACACAAACTTCTTCTAGCAGAAGTTTACAACACTTTAGGGAAGAGGATGACCTTAAGACACAAGTCAAGCTGTTAACCATACAGATAGGAGCCTTAATAGCCAAAGACAGTAAGACAATGCATTCAGTGGCCCAGCTAGAATCCCAAGAGTGTCCCGTGTACGGTGAGATGATGGGTGTAAATGATGAAACCTACAATACTTTAGGGATGTACCAGAAGCCTTATACACCATATCCAGATACCTATAATCCTAGTTGGCGGAGCCATCCCAATCCTAGTTGGAAGCAAGAGTCTCATCAGCCGAGTCAAACACCACCACCCATAAGTTACAGTACCTCACAGTGTTACACACCTATTATTCCTAAAAATTCTTTAGAGGATACCTGGCATGTATTTGTAGAGACCCAAAGCAAAACCAATCAAAGGATTGAGTCGTTGATATCTCAGGTAGCTGAAGACAAAAAGGAAATTAGGAGTCAAATCTCTAAATTGACTAATGTCCTCAGTGTACAAGAACAAGGAAAATTCTCATACCAGACTCAACCTAATCCACTACGTCAGCACATGACACAGGCTAATCATGAGGTATCCAGTATAAGAGTGTTAATGCCATAATCACTGGGAGCGGTGAAGAGGTAGGGATGCAGAATACTTCCAACGCTATAGGTAACCCTAAGGATAATAGTGTTAACACATCTCCGGTAGAACAAGTGTCATATTTCCCAGTTAGGGTACCCTCTCCTCAAGAACTTAACAGTTTTCATGTCGAGAAACAACCACAGGGTGATGAAGAGTGTCATTACTCATACATACTAGAAACAGTCCTACCAGGAACAACGTCTCTACAACCTGAATCAAATCCCCCTGAACTGAAACTGGTCCCAAAGAACCAAAAAAGGAGGAAATGAGAGTTAATGCTCATTTAAAGATGATATCTGTGAGATTAAAAAGAACATTGAGCGAATCTTTCTTTATGTACAATACCAAATTTCAGCCACCAGACCATGAAGGATCAGTGGATAAACTGCCACAGCTAGACAAACATTCTCTCTCATGCCTTCATCAGTACGTTAGAGTGAAACCACCATAACAACTTGAGTGTTTGTGTCTGGCTGAAGACGTTAAACTTAGCGCTAGCGGGGAGGCAACCATTGCATCTACATTTATTTTATTTTATTTATTTTAGCTTTATATTATTGTGTGCTTATTGCATGTTTATTTTTCTGTTTGCATGAGTGTTTATGCAGGAGTTAGCACAACCTACACAGCCACACAATCAAAGTCTCGCCAGTAGGAACCTGATCAACTCCGCGTCTGGTAGTGTTGTTCCTTAATCATTTTCTTTATATTTATCTTACATTGAGGACAATGCAAGTTTTAAGTGTGGGGGTATATGCATGCGCATGATAATACCTGTCATATACACATTTTATTATGTTCTATTAAAAAAAAATGTTTGTTTTGTTTGTTTTAGTCCTTGATAGTTAAACATAGTTCCTATGATGATATTGTTTGTTTTAGGGTGAAATCTTAGAAACAATAAGTCCTTTAATGTACTTTTATCTGATAATTTGAGTAATTTATCTATGTTAGACTCGTAAGCACTTAATTAAGGGTTTTTAGCAGTGAATACTTAAGTAGTTGGCAAGGTGACTAGTTGAAGAAATTGCATGTCGATGAATGACTGTTTGCTTAGATATCTATCCCGATTTGCTTGTGTTATGACTTATGGTATGGTTGAAAATAAAAGAAAAAGTCTCTGAAGAAAGAAAATAAACCACCTATAACCGATAAGCGTGAAGCTACCCATGGGCGAGTATTAGGACCACCATGAGGAGAAATGCTACCTTAAAGGGTAGGTGTGTTGAGAAAGAAAAAAAAAAGAAGAAAAAAGAAAAAAAAAAAAAAAAAGAGACAACGAAAAAAAAAGAGAAATCATACCATAGTGAGCACAGAAAAGCAACTGTAGAGCTTAATTGAGATATCTAAGTTGGTTTGACCTATCGATACCCTTTTTAAACGAAATCATTGAGTTGGCTTACCTGGGAATAAAGCTGTGAATGAACCTTAGCACACACACACTTTGAGTCTAACTTAGATGATTTATTCAAAGACTTAGATTTGAGTTACGTTGAATACTTTGAAGGTTCTTTGGTTTCAATACTAGGCATTCTTTGAGGACAAAATTATGTTAAACTATTGGGACTATTTAATTTTTGTTTTTCCATGATTGTGTGTTTTGAATGACGTTTGTGGGTGTCGTCGCTGTAAGCCCTCACGAGACTATAACTCGTCCACTAGGGACACCTAGGGGTTTAAAGGCTTGTTGCATACGCTAAATGCAATCGTGATCCCTGCGAAAGTGGCTTAGATAGTTTTATTTATTTATTTAGTTTTTTATTTTATTTTACGCTTAAATTGCTAGAGACTAGCAATAAGCTGGTTGAGGGTTGTGATAAGTGCACGAAAGTGTACTTAGAACACTGCTAACTTAGCTTCATTATCATATGTTTTAATCTTAATTAGAGTCATTTTATGCTTTGTTAATAGGAAGTGATGGATCAAAGAGAATGGAGCAATTGAACATGTTTCAGAGCCTAACAGTCATATCGGACGCACGCAGGAGCATCAGGCACGCACTGAAATTAAAAAGGCTATAAATTTTGATTAGAAAGATTACGAGACCCATAATATATCGATTTGCATCTACTCGAGGATATCTAATCAATTGAAGCATCCTTCAAAGCTGCTGGCGCGTCTAGAGGCTCGGCGCACGTCGCGACGTGAAACTGCGATCTTAGGATTTTGTGCTGTGTGTTTTTAATGCAATTTAGGGTTTCAGGACTTTTCTATATAAATCCAACTTCATCCCAAACCCTAGAAGAGGAGAAAATCAGAGATAAACATAGGAGAAGCACACAAAAAGAGCCAAAAACATAATTCATAGAGAGGAAGAACGAAGAACTTCAAGGAAATCATGACGTCTCTCCGATCTATTCAGGCTGCATCGCTTTCTTCCATGGAGAACTAATCTCCTAGGCAAAGCTAAGGATGAACTTCTGTATTTAAACTTCTTATATTCATGTTGTTGATTCTTGAATGACCTTTTAACGTTCAATAAAATTAATGATTGTTATTCTTTATTATCCTTCGATTTATTAGCCCAGAAATTGTGTTTTGTCAAATCCCATATAGATCCAGTCATGCTTCTTCTATGTGTGATTTGTGAAATCAGTTGTGACTGGTAAAGTTGTTTTATGTGTTGGTCTTCTGCTGCAGCATTGCCTGAGGGTATATTGTCGACGTTAGATAGCTCGTAATAATAACTTTTGTTTGCTGTTAACATAGAGAAAATAATCATTGATTACCTTAGAATTTAATATGAGTAGAATTAATATCTTCCAACTGTTGGTTTGGGATGTGAAACCTTCAATTATGTAATGAAAGAATCAATAACTGAATACAAAAGGTTGATACAAGAGGAATTCCTGATGCTTTGCTGTTTATCTCTACTGATAAAATCCTGCAACTTTTCATAATTTTTATTTTTTTTATTTTATTTTATCAATTTCATTTGTTTTCTTTATTTAAGTTATTGCTAAAATTTTTGTTTGAGTAAATTTGTTCATGTAACCATCTCTTTGAGGAATCGACACCCCAGCTATACTACGATAACCGCGAGTCATATTTGGGCGTAATCAGTGGGCTTAACCTAATTTGTCCAAATATGTATAATTAGGTGTGACTAATCTCCATTATCTCCCTCTTTAATTTAATCCAATTAAATCAAGCCAAGGATTAGGAAACAAATTAGTTAAATGTTTACCATCTTGATTTAATCCAATTAAATCAAGCCAAAACCACCTATTATTACAATAATTATGATTTTACAATTAAGCCCTTGTGTAATTATTGAATTAATCTAATTAGTTTAAAGTCAATCATCAATGTTATCTAATAATTATAATATTGAATATTATCTTTTATAAAAAATAATCGGCTACCCAAGTGCTCAATGAGTACACTTCGTATTAGGAATCTCTATGTTCAAACGTTCGTCATATAAGCCTAGCTAATATGTACATAATTCGGCCACCTCCAAATTCGCAAAGAACACGAACGAACTTTCATTCTGAACTATACAAGTCGAGGTCATCACATATTTTTAACAACCCCTCTGTCGTAGGCTATCTGAGCTGTGCTTAGGAAACATAGAATATACTGTCAAGTTTCCAAGACGCACATCTCATGTCGACATGTTCACGATCCTTCATAACTGATGCGATCCACCCTAGGTGATCGACTTTGGCCAAAGATTTAAGAATCATGATTTTACTAACATGGATACCTAAACCCCATGTGGTACACATACGGGCCGACATATCCTATCTTGCTTCGTACTTGATTACTGAGTGTATCGGTCCACACCCAACGAACAACTAGTGGCCAGAATATGAAAGGTTTCTGATATACATGGCATCAAAGTGTGAAAGATCTCACATAAATCAATGCTATCCTATAGTCAAAGGATTACATATGCTACTCGACTCGAGGATATTCCTATTGACGGTGGTATGTACTTCCAACTATTATGAATCATCTATGAATCATTCAGTATTCATTTCAACGAATATCCACATGTCTATATGAGTTTCAAAAACTCATGGTATATCGGGTTAAACCATTGGAACTCCAATTATACGACATGTGCTAGTCTTCTAGGTTATAGGAATTCGACCGTATGCCAAAACCAATGAGTAGGAATATTTACTTTTAGAATAGTTTACACCCAGTGTCAAAACTATTCTAAGGTCGATGTCATTCTTAACATATCTATACATCAATCTAATTTGCATAGTGACAATACCATTAATAAAGTATGAAATGAAGAATATAGTTATTTTATTAATAAATAATAAAATATACAATTCGGATTGGCACTCCAAGTATCAACTCCATCAAACTCCCACTTGCTTAGTACCAATCTAGATGGTACTGTAGTCTCATCTCCTCCACATGTTTATCGAATAACTTAGGAGGTAAGGCCTTTGCTTGTGGGTCTGATATGTTGTCTTGTCCATGAACCTTCAAGACCACTATGTCTTTTCGTTCAATTATCTCTCTAATTACGTGGTATTTTCTTTCCATGTGTTAAAACTTGAAATGCGCCCTCGGCTCCTTAGCCTGCGTGATGGCTCCGTTATTATCACAGTACAATGAGGTTGAATCTGTAATACTAGGCACAATGCTAAGTTCTGTGATAAAATTTCTAATCCAAACAGTTTTTTTATCATCTTCTGAAGCTACTATAAATTTCGGCTCAGTGGTAGAATCAGCTGTTGAGCCTTTCTTTGAAAATCACCAACTAACAGCACCACTGTTAAGGGTAAATATGTATCCTGATGTAGATTTTCTATCATCTGGATCTCCTTGGAAGTCGGAGTCTGTATAACCCTTAACTTATAGCTCATTTTCTCTATATATCAGAAAATTATCCATATTACCCTTAACATATTTCAGGATATGTTTCACGGTTGTCCAATGATCATTACCTGGATCAGATTAATACCAGCTGGTCACACTGACGTTGAAACTGATGTCAGGTGTAGTACATAGAAGTTAGAAATCCTAACTCTCTCTTCCTCACTTTGAAGTGCCATTTTCTTCGAAAGATGTATGCCATATCGGAAAGGTATATTGAAGCCTTGCAGTTAGTAAAACTATACCTTTATAACATCTTGTCTATGTACATCAATTGTTAAAACCCTATAAGCTTCCTAACTCTATCCGATAGAACCTTATACCTAGTATATAGGAAGCTTCACCCATATCTTTCATGGAGAAGTTCTTGCAAAGGTAGGCATTCACACTTTGCATTATCCCTATATCATTTCCTATGATAAGGATATCTTTTGCATTAAAGATCAGGAAAACTATCATGCTGTCACTCACCTTTTTATAAACTATCTAATAGGTTTAACTCCTTCAGGATGTTCAACTAAGTCTCAGACTTTATTGGTATGCATTGAATCCATTTTAAATTTCATGAATCGATATCCAATATCGCTTTACTTCAGATGTTAAAAACAATCTCTCATGAGGCCTTGATATTCTATTCGACTTGTATAGAACCTGTGTTGTTGATCTTTCACCTAGTTGGATCTCTAGTTCCATCTCTGGTTTTTTAATGTTGAGATCAAACTCATTAAGTTTAATCTCTCTATAATTCCCACTTTCTCTTAAAAATTGCTTTTCAAGCAAAGTTTCAAAGTGAACAACAAATAAATTTCATTGCTCAAAATCATTGAATTGATATCCCATGGAATTATCAGGATATCCAACGAAGCTATATTATACCCTCTTGGTGCTAGTTTATCCCGCTAGATAATTTTAAAGTATGCAGGACAGCCCCAAATCTTTAAATGTCAAAGACTTGGATTTCTACCGAACCATATCTGATATGGGGTCTTAGAAACAACTTTTGATGGAACCCTATTAAGTATGTAGGCAGTAATTTGTTAAGCTTAACCCTAAAGATAATAAGAAAGATCTGTGTAGCTCATCATGGATCGTACCATATCCACAATAGTAATTGAGGTGTTCCTAGTAGGCTATATTAGCTAGAATTCCATTCTCCCTTAAAAAAATTTTGAATTCTTCACTCATGTATTCACAGCCTCAATCTGATATAAGGCATTTGATGAATTTACGGTTTGTTTTTCTACCTCATTTCGGAATATTTTGAACTTATCAAATGTTTCTGACTTATGTTTCATCAGATAGACATATCCATATCTAGACTTGTCATCTGTGAAAGTCACAAAGTATGTGGAACCATCATGAGTGGCATTATTTAATGTAACACACACATCACTGTATATTGGCTCCAGTAAATCTCAAGCACGGTGTCCAACACCTTGAAATGGAGCCTTTGTCATATTTTCTTGGATACATGACTCAGAAATCAGATAAGGATCTAAGGTAAGATTTTTAATCAAACCTTCCTTTACCAATTTGGATAGACGTCTAACACCTATGTGGCCTAATCTCATATGTCTGTGGAAATTTACATTGCATCAGTATTCTGGATGATACTATTTATAACATCAATTTTGAAACATTCCTCCTCCTTTTTGTCATTCAGGAATTTCATGGCTTTAAAAATATTGAATGTTACTTTTTGGTTCTGCACCTTCATGGTTAGTTCTCTTTTTTATACATCAATGACAGTTCGACCTATATCTAAGAATGGTCTTGAGGATAATGGGTAAATCTTTGTCTTCCTCCATGTCAAGGACTATGAAATCTGCAGGGAAAGTGAATTTGTCAACTTTAACCAATACATCTTCCACTACACCTCTCGAAAATATTAGCGATCTATCAGCTAGTTGTAGAGTTACTGAGGTGGGCTTTGCTTCTCCAATCTACAGTTTCCTATAAATAGACAAAGGCATCAAGTTAATACTAGCACCTAAATCACAGAGCCTTACCAAAGTAATGTTCGCCTATGGTTCAAGGGATAGTGAAACTGCTAGGATCTTCAACTTTTGGGGAAGCTTCCTCTGAATGATGGCGTTGCATTCTTCAATCAGTGCTACTGTCTCATAATCCCCCACTCTTCAATTTCGTGATAGAATATCTTTCATGAATTTGACATCGCTAGGTATTTGTTCCAACGCTTCTGCAAATGGAATGTTGATATGTAACTTTTTGAAGATTTCCAGTAATCGAGCAAACTTCTTGTCTAGTTTATTTTTTTTGGAGATGGTGTGGAAATGGTGGAGGTGGAGTCAATCCTTCTAAATCATTTGCTTTTGCTTCTCTTTCCTCCATCTGTGGATCTTCTTCGCTGCTTTCTTTTGGAACTTCCTCAGCAAATGCCTTGACTCCAACATCTTTGTTGATTTCAGTACTATTTTCCAAAGTGATGGCATGACATTGCTCATTCCCCATGTTCTTTGGATTTGGTTCTGTGTTGCTACGATGCTGTCTGTAGCTCTGAACATTGGCCAGTTGTCCCAATTTATTTTCAAGTGCCTTTATAGAAGCTGATTGGCTTTGATTGAATGCTGTTTGGGCTTGAAACATAGCATCATATTTGGTTTCCTGCTTTTTGAACATCTCTGCTAGCAATTCTTTTATTTCTGGTTCTTTTTCATACTTCTGACTTTTGTTTTGCTATTGGAATCTGGATGGTGGATTGTTCATTTGCCCTGAATTGTTGCTCCATGTGAAATTGGGAGAATTCCTCTACCCTGGGTTGTAGGTGTTGGAATATGGATTGTTTCCCTGTATGTTGAAATTACTGACAGAGTTCACCGTCTCATCATGTTGGTTTACCTCTGGTGTTCCTCCATATGGTAAACTTATGGAATCGGTGATATTCACAACTTTCGTGCTAAGTGTCTCCATGAGTTTGCACATCTGATCCAACTTCGTAAATTCATTGTTGTGTTGGCTCCACCTTCGTAAATTCCTACAATTCGTTGAATCATGCTCCTTTCTGTGGGCCACAAAGAATTATTGTTGGCTATTTTTTTCAATTACCGTGCCTGATCTTCTCATTTTGCCATTAAAGCTCCTCCAGCAGCAGCATATATTATGGTTCTCATTAGTCCTGAAAGTCCATTGTAGAAGGCTTGGACTTGTAGCCACTTTGCAATCTCATGGTGAGGAAATTTTCTGAGCAACTCCTTATATCTTTCCTAAACTTCACAAAAGGATTTTGAGTCATGTTTTACAAAGGATGTAATGTCATTTCTCAGCTTTGCAGTTCTGGCTGGGGGAAGTACTTTGTAAGGAATTTGGTGGCTAGAGTGTTCCAAGTTGTGATGGAACCTGCTGGTAGTGAATGTATCTAAGTCTTAGCTCTATCTTTCAAAAAATATGGAAACACACGTAGTCTAATCGCTTCTTCTGCCGTTCATTTGTAATTGAATATGCCGCAAACTTCCAGGAAGTTACTGATGTGGGCAAAAGGATCTTCAGTTGCATTCCCCCCAAACTGAACTATTGTTGTATCATCTGAATGCATGTTTTGAAGTCACATGTAGTAGCAGGTAAGAGAGGAAGTACAATGCATGATATGAAGCCGTCAACCACCGGAATAGTTTTGTCTCGAATGGGAATTGGTGGTATAACCTCTAAAGTTCAGGTTATTGATTGTTAGTATTGATCAGTGCTTCTAGGCCTTCTCGTCTTTCCTTTCTCAACTGTCTGATTGTTCTTTCAATTTCTAGGTCAAGCAGATAGATTTCAAAACTTTTGGTCCTTCTCATGTAGTGACTGAGAACCTGAAACACAAGAACACAAAAATAATAAGTGAAAAAAAATTAGACATAAGTAAAGGTATCTGACCCCAAAATTAATAGTGAAAGATAAATAAGTTCCCGGTAACGGTGCTAAAATCCTGATCGGTGTATAAACACACATGTAACGCAAGCGCACGTATCGCTCAAGTAGTATAAAATGTATCAATCCCACGAGGGCTTAATACCTAGGCTATCAATTTATGAAGCTAAATATTTACTAGTATCTAATAGATTGATTGTTGATTGGATGATGATCTTAAACTAAATACAAGTAATTAAAATAGTGCGAATGTAAATTAATGGAAAAATCAATATTATAAAACTATCTAGGGTTGTGAATCCTTCCAATATCTTTTAAAGATGGAGTGGTTATCTTATGTTTGTGTAATATATGGGTTTACTAACCTAGATCATGAAATTATGCAAAAGCCTCTATCGATGGTCAGATGCAAACACTCAAAGTAATCTAATTAATCATATGTCTATGTTAACCAAATTAACTGAATTCATTAAGATGAAGTTCCAATTATGGTTACCCTTACACGATAGGTATATGTCTATCCTAGAAGGAAATCTGCCTAAGGATCATTTGCCCTAAGGTGAGATCGTGAGCTATTGAGTCTAAGGCTGAAATCTAAAAATCCCTTTGTCAAGTTCATTTTAAGTTTACCAAATCAATCTTATTAGTGGCTAGTTAACAAGAAGCATTAAATTTAAAACTCAATAAATAAACCTTTATATTACCCAAGACATAAACTAACCAACTTTATAAACCGATGATATTGGAATTCATCACACCCCTAGATAATATGTTTAGTTATAAAATATACCTAAAATTAAAAAATGCATAGTTAAAAAGAATAACATAACAGAAAGTTAAAAAGTAAAGAAAATTACAACAATAAAAGAAAATACTGGAGCTAGGGGTTTCACTTTTAATAGTTCAAATATAGATTACTCCCTTATCAATTAATCATTTCTTTAATTAATTATATTAAAATCGACCATATAGGCGGTGAATGTCGTTTGTCCAAAGTCCAACCGACCATATAGGCGGTAAAAAAATCTTATAAACTGCCCATGTATGTGATAACAAGGTTAGGACCTAACCGACCATATAGGCAGAAACTAAGTTATAGGCTAAATAATTAATTCAATTTACTTATTTAAATTAATGGAGTAAATCTAAATTATTATATTAAAAGTTTCATCCCAGACTCTAGCAAAAAGAGATTACATACTCATGTTGTAATTAAAAAACACACAAAAATTTATTAAATAAATTAAGAGAAAATACAAGAAAACTTAAATAAACATGCAAGACACTTTCTTTTAGGTTTTCATGGAGAAATCCCCCAAAGAAAGCATGAAAAATTTACAAAGATTAGCTTGGTATTTATAGGAAAATATAAAAGCTTCCATAAATTTCTCCATCAAACATGGCACCAAATCCTCCACCAAACATGCTTGCACGTTTAGTAGAAGTTTTATAATTTTCATTTATTTTATTTTATTTTATTTTACTTTTTTTTTTTGAAAATGACTTTAATAATTAAACATAACACACTTTCTAATTTTTTTATCAATTTCGATAATGAAAACTTCAAAATTCGAAACTCTTATGACTTTAAAGTTGTAGATCTTTGAATCTTATTTAGTCTGGAACTTGAATCACCTTAATCCGATATCAGAATAAAACAATAGGGCTAAAATACAACAATTGCACAAAGCTGAATTTTTGAAATTGTACTTCGTTAAAACGTCATTTCAAGTTTCCAATCTCCAAAATCAAAATGTCAAGTTCATTTTTTACCTTTATTTGTTCCACATTTCATCCTAATTGATTCCATTAAGTCCCGATTTTATTTTATTCCAGTAAAATAAACTAAAACACATCAAAACGTTCTTAAAACGTGAGAAACTATACAAAATATTACGTAAAAGAGGAGGTAAATATTGATATATTTTCTACTCAATACCTAGTTACATCCGTCAAAATAAATGGCGAAATACTGTTAGAAACACGACTTAAGGAGTTCTCGACTAAACTACATCCAAATCTTGGAACTTTCCGGAACAACCAAATCAAGTCTGTTTTCAATACTTTTAGTTTCAGTAATCTTAAAACATCATCACAAACTATTCTAAACCACTAGTTTACCTAAATTTTTGATTTACGTGTTTCTGAAAAATCTTCCAAAAAAGTTTTCGCAAACGCTATGAAATGGTCCCGAACCCTCCAAACCTACCCGGATTTATCTAGACACTATCTTTTCATCACATATGACTCATATCCATCATTATGATAAAAAATATATTAATACACAGAAATCCCACTTTTACCCCCAAAATGGCATAATATATCAGATCGATCAATTCGTCCTGATTTCACTCGAATTCTACCAAATACACATATTCAATATACTAATACTAAAACAATTCATTTTATATCATTACACTACTCTATGAAACTACTGGATGCATCCGAATATTTTACATAAAACTTGAAATTTGTGGATTTTTATCGGGTGGTCTTACCGAGATTTTGGGGCCATATACGGACTCCAAACGATCCCACGAGCACACTGGAATTGATGAAATTTTGATCAGAGCTACTGTTCATCATGGGTCACTATTCATCCAAATATTCCTCTCTCATTTCATGTGAAACCGATCACATATTGGAAATATTATCACTGCCATCCTGTAGTACTCTCCGAAAGTTTTGATTTGGCGGGTGGCTCGGGCCGTGAAACGAAGCAACGAGCCGGGATCAGAAAAAATCACCACCGCAGATTTCTCCACATTTTTCTCATTACTCCGGTTGCCTAAAGGAAATCACCGGCAATGCCGACGCACACCGTTGGGGGTGGTCGCACGGCCGTGCGCCAACCACCACTTTTTTCTCTCTCTTCTCCCTATTCTTTTCTCTCTTTCTTCCCGTCTCTCATTTTTTAATGATGAATAGCAAAAGAAGCCTTACATATAGTTCCATTTTCCAGGTATTACAAAATTACCCCTAATTAGAGGGTATTTTAGGAAATTAGATATTTGGAAGCCTTTCTGATATAAATTTGTAACATCCCGCCTAGGCCAGGATGCTACCGGCAGGAGACATGAGAACCCATCTCCATAAGCCTCTGATTCTACCGAAATTTTGGCATGATGTATTCGTAACATCATGCAACATGGCTTATAACCAACATCCATATACAACAAAATCATCAAATCTCGACCTCAGGTCGGCATCTCAACAATCAAGTCTTAGGCTGGGCTCGAAGACATAAAAGTAAATGCTTGGCCTCCGGCCAGAACTCAAACTGAAATTATACTAATACATCAACATTACAAATGGATTTCAAATACAATGACCATACAAAGGGCCGTGAGGACCCATAACTCAACCCAGGACTCTTTTGACTTCCTCAACTACAATTGGGGCGATCCACTGTCTTCAAGTCTTCCTCAAAGTTCTAGGGGCTCGAGATGTCTTCTACTGACCTGCAAAATTACAAATTGTGGTGGTGTGAGTCATAATGACTCAGTAAGTAATCATGCTCATATCTGGGCGTCAAACACAAACAAGTTACAAATTATTAATCTGTATTAACCTAGGCTGCTTTTTTGACACTCAATTTAAGATACATATAGACTTATTATTTTATCTCAATCTGTTTAGCAAACATGTTATTTAATTTCTTATCTTCTTAATAAAAGTATACATAACTTAACCATGTCTAGTTTATACTTTCTAATATCCATATCATTACATATGGGTTAACAATAGAATTCTTATTCATTCACGATCATTACAATATTGTTATTAATTTCTTGTCTTTCACATCCATAAACACCTACTGTTTCTTACTTATACTTTAAATATCTATGACCTAGTCATTGAGTTTTTCATAGTCCCATCTACTGTATCAAGTCCCACTACGTTTCACTGCATTACTCTGATATCTTTCCAATTTTCTATATGCTCATTTTTAATCTAGTTTCAACTTTTATTATAGTTATCTTTTTTTTTACTTCATTGAAATATCATCAAATCGGACTAATAAAATATTCTTTCTATTAAACATTCAACAAACTAAAATCAGCCATATGAACATGTATATGAAACCATATAATCATATGCTAATTTCTTACCAATTGTTTCTTCTATGTGAACAATATTACACACAGACATTAATCACAAATATATACAATCATGATATCATGCTTCAATGTCACTAAATGCATCTCATGTGTTAATCAGGATGTTATGCACAACCTATAAGCTATACTGAACTTTAATTATGCCATACTTTTTAGAAAATACTTTCCGAAATTCTTTCTTTGAAAACTCTTTATCTATATATATAAAAAGGAACTCTTTTCTGAAACTTTATTTTGAAATCTTTTTTATAAAGCTTATCTTCTGAAAACATGCTTTAATACTCTGGATTCTGGGAACTATTTGTAAAAACTGTTTTCTGAAAACAGTTTACTGAAAATCTGAAAACTGGAAAACTATGTCTGAAAAGTGAAACTATATCTGAGTGTCTGCTGAAAAACTAACGTATGAGGGCGTTACGTATCGCCGTCCCCTCATACGCCCTGGAGCCAGATATGCAAACCCATGACATTGGGGCGTTACGTATCGCCGTCCCCCAAAGCATGCCATACCTGCCCTGAAACTGGTGGTCTTGGGGCATTACGTCTCGCCGTCCCCCAAGCCACAAACTGGAGCTGGGGGTGCGGGTCTATGATACCACCCAAGCTCAAACTGGGGTCTAGGGGCGTTACGTATCGCCGTCCCCCTAGCCCATCTGGAGGATCTGAGAGCGTCCCCTCAGTCCTCAACATGTGCACATGTCTCTGAATCCGTCAATTCCAACAATGTACAACTGGGATGGGTCAAATCCCAATCCCGAATCCAAATTATCCGTCAAGTCCAAACTGTGTCTCAAGTTACATACTGAGGTGAGTGTTTACCTCATGCCCCGAAAACCATAAACCGCAAATAAACCTCTTTTTTTTTTTTTAGAAAACTTAAATCAAATCTCAACTGTAAGAAACATCTTTGTCAAAACATTTGAAAACCATTCTTAGCTTAACTTAACTTCTGAAAACCAAAACATGTAGGTATGCATATGCATTTCTCATGCTTCTTCCTACTCTAGCCATGATTTTATATATAATATATATATATATATATATATTTATATATATATATATATATATATATGAACATATTTATGCATACTCTATGCACACATAAAACTTATCCTTGTATATTACCATATTTATATATACATGCATACATATATGTAAATACGTTCTTACTTTACCTTTATTGAATTCTGAAATGTAACTCAGACTGGAGTGCATATAGACATGATATGCCTTTCATAAACACTGTTACTAATACTAACATGCTCATACTTCCTCACAGCATAATTCATTCACATTCTTTTATATTACTCAGGTTCATAACCTACTTTATCAGGCAGCCTTATATACACATGTACGCATACACACACGTATCTAAATATCCAACTATACTTATAAAAATAAAGACATATATATGTCACTCTTTTCAAGCATCCATCATGCAAACTTAAATTAACATATTTTAGCATTTCATTTATAATACCATATCATAACCTTCACATTTTACCTTTATCTTTGCTATATAAATTAATGGCTATTCTTATTAGTAAATATACACATCCGTTCAATTTCCATTTTCCTTATCAAGAAAGTATACCTATAAATCGCACTCGCGATCACATCCTTTAAGCTTTAAACCCATTCCCTAGGGTGTAGTTTTCTACAACCCCCCAAACCCAGGTCTCGTCTAATTATATAGATATATATCTATATATATAAATATATATATTCTTCTTGTTTTATGGTTACACAAATATCTGATGCTTCTATATACTCAAACATAATATCTTTCCTGTCTAACATAAACATGACATAATTCATATGCTCAATCTATTCTTCATCATCATCATGCTCCATCATCATCATGCTCCGAGACTAAAACATCCGTCCGGGAATCTTCTAGAACAATCTCGAAAATATGGGATGTTACATTTACAAAAAGTATTCAACAAGAAAGTTGTTCGTCTCGGAAAAAATGAGTCTGATGGCTTAAGAATCAGCTAAATCGGAGTTTGTTTGCAATTTTTATAGTTGAAACAAGAAACTTTTAGCGTATAATGATATAATTAGAAATCGCGTAACTGGTTCTCGAAACCACGTATTTTCTAACATGATGAATCTTCACTTTAAAATATTCAATTATGTTTTCCAACACATAAACTCTGATTTTCGAATACCATCACTTTCCAAATCTTTCACTTTAATTCAAAAATTTTCTCGTACTGTTCCAAAAAACCCGGGAAATTACATCCTCCCCCTTATAAAAATTTCGTCCTCGAAATTTCTTCGTGCTTACGTCTGATCATGCGTAACCGATCGTACGTACATTACCATCTTATCCGTATTCAGAAGTCACCTTACTTTACACCATTTTCAAAAGTTATATATCTCACACTCCAATTCAAACTATGCTACTCCAAAATGAAACGTATCGAATATTATATTTTATACCAATAACACATCAAAATTATCATCTCTATTGACACTCATCCATAAAAACACGCTCGAACCATTTCACACTCATCCTCTGAAACAAGGAACATAACACATATTCTTTACACATAACAAAAACAGTTTCAAAACGGAACTCATTCATTTCACATAATGTAACTCTACATCATATATGTAAACGACATCAATACCAACTCTACTTACGTACATATCCAATGGCACATACAATATTGTATGGCTGACAACATAGCATACATAATAATCACAACACTCAAAAGATCTGTGACTAACCAGAAACTTACATATTCTTATAACGAGCATTATCTTTTATATCAACCAATACATCCATTGTCACAGCCAGAAGTGACACATAATCATAGTGCTCTTATGATGTTGATAGTCTGAAATATGTTAATCTTCGTCATCATAAAATGGGAAAAACATAAAACGATCTCTTTCAAAAACCATTTTGAAAATACATTTGAAAAACTCTTTTATTGCAAACAAAATCAGTTTCAAAAATCCATTATCGTAAAACCATATCGAGCATCCAACATAACTCACTGGATGAAACATAAACAAGCACCTAATGATCGAATTGTACGCACAGATCGGATAATGAACGAAACGATTGTAGTTGGGCAACTTGTACAAGCATCCCAAAGAGTCAAAAATATAAAATCATCAAGCACCATGATTTAAACATATCATATCGTATAATATTATAAAAAATTCTGAAATGCATCAAAATCAAAATGTAGTTATTTTGAAATCATTTTCCCTCCAAAACATAAATGTGTAAATCAAAAATAAATCTTTAAATGTAAATTTTCAAAATACATATCAATCGTCCACTGTTCAGTCGCGTGCATATACGAACAGTATATAGACCATGTCGACAGAGTAGTGGGCCAGCCATTTTCTGATGGTCTGGACCTCAAAACTAGTGTCCCATGGGCCAATCCGGAACGAAACATATACAATCACCACAAAGGGTCAAAACATAAAATCATCAAGCACCGTGGCAGAAATATATTTTCGAGTGTCTCGAAAGAAAAAAGTTTTACAATTTTAAAAACATCAAAATCATTTTCGAGCATCGAGGCGGAAACATAATATCAAGCATCCCGACGAAAACATATCGATAAATCTCAAAACATGAAAACTAGAATCAAGCGTCGAGGCGGAAATATTTTCTTTATCCTTTATAAGCAAAATCAAAACACATTAAAACTTTCTTTCTTTCTTTCTTTCTTTTCAAAATACTTTTGTGCCAAAAATTAAATACCAAGTTTTCAAAACATGATTCCAAATATCGGTTCATAATTCAGACTATCAATATAATAGCATAACTCTCGTACCTCAGAACACATTAATTCACAATACTTACTTATACATGTACCTATAAGAACAACATACTTTTAACTTAATGTACCTATATACATACATATATGTATAACATACAAACATGTACCAATAATTTGAATCATCAATATCAATCAAAATGATTGCATATCATACCATGTACCAAACCTATACTTTACAAACATGAAAACTATATGATCTATACATAATAGAAAACATACTCAAAAGATCGCATACCCTGTAATTGCAGTCACCGACGACCTAACCTCTGCTCTGATACCACAACTGTAACACTCTGCCAGAGGCAGATATTACCGGCATGAGACATGGTTGACCTATCTCCATAAGCCTCTAAATCTATAGAATATTCGGCATGATATAAACTAAAACTGGACAACTTGGATCTCAATCCAGCACCAAAGTGAACCTAAACAGAACATCATATATCAAAACGGACCTCAAGTCCACACTAACATATCAAAATTACTACCTAATGGCTCTGTGCCCATATCATCTATCAACACTTAAGGGCTCAGTGCCCACAACATCATATGCAATTAAAATATTTATTTAAAATATAAATACAAACCACATGCTCAGAACGATAAAATAAAATAATAACCAAAATATCCTAAACTTTTAAACTTCTAAACTTCTCCCATGACACTTGCAAGAGTGACTGTCGCTTGGGTGAACAAGTACGGATTCATTAACTCATTATTATCCTTTATACTTTACCTATGTTAGATTCTCATGTCTACATGTTCACATATACACTAATCCAATGACCAACATCTAAATCCTACAAGACATCAGTATGCACATCATATAACATATCCTTTTACATCGAACTATTTCACTCACAAGAAACATGAAGTCACGTTTTAATACTTATCACAGTAAATACCTTTGAAATATCATCAAATCGATAAATCTAAAAAACTTTCTTCTGTTCAGTTACAAACTATCTATAATATCAACACCTATTTCTTTAATATTAAAAAAAATCTTTCTTTAACCTTCCTTAATCCAAGATAAACTTACAATATTTTAACACTTGGGTTTCATATACCATCACATATACCATAGCACACTTTTTTAATTCGAAACATATTCCTCTTATATATATGCAAATACAATATCGTAATTCTTCTACATATACGTACATACCATTACAACTTAGCAAACATGCTTTATAACCTCTGATATTCTCATTGGTTTCAAATCATCCATTCATTTCACATAAGCATACACGATCCATACAGAACACGAATTCTATCATACATATACACTCAGAAACATTTACGAACATCAAGTAACCAACCACGAAGCACTCACAACAACCGATACATCAAAGATCACATCATTCAACAACACTTACATATGGTTGGCTTACACAAATAATGGTCATACGAGAATCATTACCTATTTTAGAATAAGTATGAGATGAATTCCGTCCTAATATATTCCTAACTAGCTGGACTATTACACTGTGAATCATCTAATCGAATGTACACATAAGCGTCCACACCATATAATATAAACTCATTACACGATTTTTCATACACAAACACATACACGATAAACAATCCAAACGTCATTCAAATACTTATATACATACATATATTTCAAACATACGAATATACACCTTATTACGTAATCAAATCTCATATCTTTCACAGTCTTACCATCTCTTCATTTATCAATCAATCATATTATTTACTTATCTATCAACATTCATTATTCAAATATGTATCCAATCAATCATAAACTTCCATCCATCGGAAAAAGACTTAGCCTATACCAACCCAACCTCTATACCACTAGATCATGTGCTTTAGTCTTTAATAAACTTATTCCAATAACACACATCTACACGTACAAATATAAATTTTTTAAAAAAAGACTTATTCCTTTTGCCGATCTACCAAACACAAATTATCCATGGCATATTATCACATATCAATACAAATACTTATATCAATACTTATTTATATATTTTTTATTTTCGTTTACATATACATACCATTACACATTCATACACTTACATATATAAACAATTGCATATAGACATTGAGTTCGTCAATTACTTCACTTTATAGCATAGAAATAATAAAAAATCCATACATGTGGTGGTCGATTACTTAACCATACATAATCTTGCACTTCTTTCTAAACACTTCAATCATTTCTATGTATATTATAAACATAAATCAACTTTCAAGTATTCACCGCATTGGTTACTTACCTGGCTTCGTGAGCACTCCCGGTCCTAGTTACATCTGTCAAAATAAATGACAAAATACCATCAAAAACATGACTTATGAAGTTCTCGACTAAATTACGTCAAAATCTCGGAACTTTCTGAAACAACCAAATCAAGTCCGTTTTCAATACTTTCAGTTTCAGTAATCTTAAAACATCATCACAAACTATTCTAAGTCATTAGTTTACCTAAATTCTCGGTTTACGTGTTTTTAGAAAATATTCCGAAAAAGTTATGCAAAACACTACGGAGGGTCCCGAACCCTCTGAACATTCCCAGATTTATCTAAACACTATCTTTTCATCACATATGACTAATATCCATCACTACGATCAAAAACATATTAATACACGGAAATCATACTTTTACCCAAAAATTGACATAATCTATCAGAAAGATCTAATTCGTTCTGTTTTCACTCGGATTCTACCAATACACATATTCAATATACTAATACTCAAACAATTCATTATATATCATTATGTTACTTTACGAAATTACTGGATACATCTGAATATTTAACATAAAACTTGAAATTTGTGGATTTTTACCGAGAGGTCTTATCGAGATTTTGAGGCCATATACGGACTCATAATGATCCCATGAATGCACTAGAATCGATGAAATTCTGATCAGAGCTACTGTTCCTTGCTATTCATCTGAATTTTCCTCTCTCTTTTTATGTGCAACCAAGCACAGATTAGAAACATTATCACTGCTATGTTGTAGTACTCTCTAAGAGCTTCGATTTGACAGGTGTCTCGGGCTGTGAAATAAAGCAACAAGCCGAGATCAGAAAATCACCACCGTGAATTTCTCTTCTTTTTTCTCACCGCTTCGACCGCCTAAAGGGAAATCATCGGCCACCATATGGTTGGCCTTGTCTAGACGAAGTCGGCGTATTTCTCCCCTATTTTTTTAAAATTTTGAAAAATTTTGACTAAAAACCAAGCAAAAACAACACAACGAAAAAATAAAAATAAGATACTAATCAACTATTTTCCTCCCTCAAACCTAATTGAGACATTGTCCCCAATGTCTAAAAAGTGGGAGAAGAGTTTAGAATACAGTACTTGTCTAGCTGAAATTCTACATCTAAAAAGAAAATTAAAGGTTGAGATTTAAATTTATCCGTCGCTTCTTACCACGATCATTATCAGACCAGTTTATCTTGGAAAGGATATGGTCAATTTGTGGTTCAAAGGCTAAGAGTTGGTAAATTAAACCATCGGCAGTTCTGCTAGTGAGGAAGATATCTTTTACAGGTTTTGACATGAACCCATTTCTCCGGACATCATCATGAAACACACAAAGAAAATCATAAATACATCAGCATTATGCAGTCCAATCGGTTTCTAGTGTATGTTTAAGTTCACCTAAGATAGTATTGTAAAAATTTCCTCTATCGTGCCCAAGCCACCTGG
The DNA here is from genome assembly GCA_019454045.1 of Zanthoxylum bungeanum. Lineage (NCBI taxonomy): Eukaryota > Viridiplantae > Streptophyta > Magnoliopsida > Sapindales > Rutaceae > Zanthoxylum > Zanthoxylum bungeanum. The sequence continues at coordinate 145,522 of SKCR01015502.1, forward strand.
TAAAGTAATAAAAGCATCAGCACAGTTAATCATTTCAACCAGTCATTCAGACATACTGGCACAATGCATTCCTCTCCGTATAAGATTCACCTCTGTCAAAGGTTTTGAGATGATACCCAAAACTTGACTGCCTCCTTCATGTACGGCCCTTAAAATGTACCTAATTAGTCCAAGATTGCCACAGCCAAATGTTGGGGTTTTGGCCAAAAGGAGTGGCAGAAGAGCGGTTCAGGCGAAATCATAATTTTAAAAATTTTTAAATTACCAAATGAATTATTCAATATCTAATATGAATAATTCATTCATATTTCACCTAAATATATTTATTCGATATCAAATAACGACATATATAGTTAAGAAACGTCGCAAAATTTTTACGAAAATATTTTTCCATAAAATGGCATAAAATACGTTTTTGACCGAATCGACCACCCAATACAGATGAGGGCTGCCCAGATCAGACCTAATAGTATTAGGGCAGTTCATGGACTGGCCGAATAGTGATATATTCATTGTTTTGAAAGCCGTCACCACGTTGGTTCAAAAGTCACCTGGTAACGTCATTTTTCACCGTTTCCACTTATTTCAACTCCGAAATAATTTCCAGCAATTGTTCCAACACCCAAAACACATCCAATATATTTATTGACATTATTTTCATCACCATATGAACAGTATTTCCAGAACTGATCCAGAAGCTAAAATTATCAATTTTTCATGCTGTAAATCCAATTTTTCAAGATTAATCCAATTAATTAAAACACCAATCAAAGTCACCAAACATGAACCACCCAAGAAGAATTCTAGGAATTAAAAGAGTGGTGATAGCACTCTAGAATGACAACATATCATCAAATGATCAAATTGGATACATATTATTGTTGGGTTCTAATGAACAAACCAAGATCATTTCAAGCATAAAATCCTATGAATACGAAAAGAAGTATAGCGAAAATATACTCACTTTGATCGGTTATAGGATGTGTAGACAAAAAAAAATTTGCGCTCTTTGAAGTTGTTCCAAGCTCCTCCAAAGTTTTGTATCAAGCTCCAAGCTTTGATGAAAGGATTCCAAACTCTTGAGAAAGGTTTCCCTATCACCTTTGTATGATTCTTTGTGTGCTAGCACCTTAGATTTTTGAATAAAAAAATCAAAGAAAATGAAGCCAAGCTTCACGCCAATTTGAGAGGAAAAATGGATGTAGTTTTCGGCAAATGAGGGAAGAAGATGATGTGTTGTGTTTTTCCAAAATTGAAAGTCATATACCAAATACAATAATTAGTAAATGTCATTCAATCTTTCAAACTTGTGTGTTGTACAAGCAACCATCAAATTCTTCACTAACTTCCATCACCAAAAAGGCAAAGGATTGACTAGTGATGTGACTTGATATGACTTGTAGGCCCCACTTTAATTCAAAATCCTAGTGGGCCTGCAAACACACTACGGGTTCGGTTTTGTTAATTCCAAATTAACGAAATTTCCGTTGTGACATAATTAAATCAAATTTAATTAAATAATAATGCCTCAAAAAATTATTATTAAAGTCGCTCGCAAATTAATTCTAAATTAATTCGTTCGCCTGAATTAAAATCCAATTTTAATTATGTTATGAAATCTAATTTCATTTAATATATCAAATATATTAGTTTATCGATTAATTACAAATTAATCGTTCTCTCTCTTCTAGTTGAATTTTATCCCAGATAAATTCTTACCATAATTAATCCTAGATTAATTTTCTCTCGCTTCTAATTAATCCCAGATTAATTATGTTCGAGTCTTACATCATCGGTGAATCTTCGAGAAGTGACCAAAGAGATCCCTGGATATGTTGGTAGTAAATCTGATTGTCAGACTATCCGAACACGTGCATACCCGGTACCACGTTGTTACTGATTTACGAGACATGGTTGGCTTCTAGCAAAGCATCGTGCCTACCCAATTCTCTAGAAATATTCTTTAAGGAATATATAATCTTTTTCAGGCTTAGTATACGCATTATTATGTATTACGATCCAGTATCGGCTGTCACATGCAAGGCCTGGGGCTAGAATAGTGTCTGCCCCGTACAAAGCATATACCATATCACAAGCAACTAGTCTCTTTAATCGGATAATCATGACCTTGTCATATTATCCCGATGGTTGCAACATATTAGAGTAGCAGTTCTGTATCCATGCGTGATCATCATCTCCATATGACTGAAGTGATACTTCCCTCTTGACATCATACCCAATACACTACGATTCTCAATAAACCCAAAAGAGGTGTACACAGAACCTGTTAAAGTCCCGGACAACCAAAACCAAAGCGTATTGATTGTCGCAAGTACTAGCGATGCAAGTCTCAAGTTAAGACCAAATACACCTACCCTGATTCGAATTCCCATAGACACATAGTCATACTAACAATGGGATTCAGAGGGGTCTATCCAGAACGAAGTTGTTTCCGTATCATCGGTACACAGAACCTCCTATCACACTTGCATAAGTATCCAATACTTAAATATATGAAAACTATACAGTTATGCTTCCATAACACGCACAAGTGCAATATTAGTCTATTCTGTATTATCGATGTCCAGTCTCGATAATACTCTGACTAGGGATGTTTAATGATTAAACCTTGTGGATTGATATTGTCTCATATCTTATAATCTGAAACCAATCATAAGGACTTTTATCATTTATGTATTCAAGTAATCTAATGACAAAATGATAAAATATAATTTCCATTGTCACATAGTTAATTTGTACAAAAACCACAATGTCTTTTATAAATAGTGATGCTATGGGTCATAATTGTCCAATAACTATAATAATAGCACCTAAAACACTTCACACATGCATCATCACTTCCATATCCATCCATCAAAACCAAAAGCCCCATTTTAACAAACAAAGAAACCCTAGAACTATTCTAAAAATTCAAGAAAATATGAAACAAATTTTCAAGCTTAGGGTTGTAGAAGATTACCTTTAATCTCTTGATTTCCTAAACTTTTTTCTTGAATTTTCCTTCATTTTCTTCATGATTTGATCAAACAAATCTTAGGCCTATTTCTTTTTAATTTTTTGGCCATGGTGGTTAGAATAATGAAGAAAACAAAATTTCCTAGATTAAAAGGAAGAGTGACCAGCTTATGAAGGTTATAATGATCATTTGGAAATTTAAATCAATTCATTATAATAAGCTTTAATGTTAGCAAATCAAATTTACACATATTAGGCTTAATAAAATCATGCCATGTGTTTCAATAATAATTAAACATATTTCACAATATTTATGAAATATGGATATTATTTAACTATTCAAATATTTAACAATTAAGTATCAAATACATATATATTTATGGCATGTGTCAAAATCTCATTTGGCAATTAATTAATGTGTATCTAATCAAATTATGTTTCAAATACAAATACACAATAATTATTAAATGACCAAAATCCCATAATGCATATGTTACCATTTAACCGTTTAAACGATTCGAATTAACTCACTTCATCCGATGAAGTATTCTGAATAATCTGTATTATTCATAATGTGTTGTCCAAATACTCAACGAGTACACTTCATATTGTGGGACTCTCTAAGATTAGGTTTATCTGTTATGAAATCCAATTTCGTGTCCATAATTCACCCACTCATGAATTATGATGACCACAGATAATCTCGCTAACTATGCAAGTCGAGGTCATTGCATATGTATAACCCCTCGGTAACAAGTTATCCATATTATACCTGGGATATAGATAAGAACGTCAAATCCATTCGGTATAATATAGTCGACTTTCAAATTACGATCTCTAAATAACATTCGAAACTTGTTTCCGAAGTTATACACGACCATGAATTTACTAGATCGCAAACATATGTAGGATGCCTATGCCCTGTACACAGGACTGACGGATCCTATCTTGATACGCACTGGATATCATGAGCATCAGTCCACACCCAACAGATAGGCGAATGTCTGATCTAAATAGATCGATGACGTGACTGCCATCAAAGTGTGGAGGATAACTCATATATCCCACTGTGATATCTCAAGTCGAATGATCACTATGCTCCCTCAACTCGAGAAGATTCCTATTGACTTTGGTGTACCATCTATTAGGAAATCTTCAGTAAGTCGTTCAGTATTTATCAAATAAACACCTACATGTCTATATGAGTCTCCCGAGACTCATGGTTTATTGGGATAAACCATAAAACCAAGTCGCGATAAACGACATGTACTGGTCTCAGTGGATTTTACTAACCGACCTATATTAGTAAATCTTGACCAAGAACTTTATTTAAGGATATACATCTTATAGTACGCTTCCCAATGTTAATTACAAACTACATTGTAACTGCGTAATACATTATAAATCCTAGGGTCTTTGTCTAATATACATGTATCATTAAATCAGATTTAGTTTCAATATAATCGTAATTAGATATCTAATCGCAATTAGATCGAATATGTGTATAAAAGACAAGAGGTGCAACCATTAAATAAGTAATATTATGGAAAATGAAATTGCTCGTATTCATGAATAAGACATAAATACGATCTGGATTGGCACTCCGAGCACCAACCCTAAAAATTTCCCTCACTTGCTCTAGTGCCAATCCACGGTATCATATACACATCTCAATGTATATCACATACTCATGGCCCTCAAAAGCTCACCTAGCACTCAAGAGGTAGGCAACAACAAGTAAGTATGCTTTAACATATTGAGTCTGTCCAACAAACCCAATTGTTTTCCTTAGTCAACATCATTTATATTTTGTAGAATCCAAATTCCACATCAATATGACTCAAACGCTTTATCAGCATTGGCTACTGAGTTGCCTATATATTTAGAGATCAAATTCAAATACTATGAGACAACCGCAAGCACTACACTAATATGAAAACTTCTAATCTACAGGGTCACTATGCATTTTCATAGGTCAATACTTCATAAGTTGCAATGGATTCCGCTAGTTTAGTAGAATAAACAGTGACACTCCCACTGCATCTTTTCTGACTTTATATGACATGGACCATTTAATGTCATAATTAAGATCAAAACTAATCTGACCTTATGGTTACAGACTAAATTCTCCATGAATAAGAAACTTATTCTTAATATCTTTAAGATAACAAAGAATATGTCTCAAGACCCATCATATGGTCTACAACATATTAAAATAACTTGTAACAATTACGATTAAATTGATATATTTAATTGCACATAATATAGTATTCATTACGCTATCATCCCATGATGCATAAGATTGACTGGACATTCCAATCAATCTTTCTTTCGACAAATGAATCATCATTTACAAAAGGTGAATACTATATATATAAAAGACATGTTAACCGTCAAACAGTTATACTAACTGTCATATAAATAGTCTTATTATGTCCTTTATTAGATCATATCTAATACGCGACTAATGGGAGTATCTCATAAGTCTATTAGTTTTATATCATATATAAAACTTTATATCAAATATAATAGAGACTACTCCAACTGCTTACACAAAGAAAATAAGACTTAAGTAAGTGCTTTACTTTAAAAAAATCTCATTATTACTTTAATAATGATAATGTCATTAGGATAAATAACCTTTGAAAGAAATTTGTTCGCTCCCACTGATCCTATTACCTTATAGGTATTCTCTATGATTTGATAAAATCAGACATCTGACAGTTATCAAAATTAGAAAACATAGTTTTTCGGAAAGCTTATCTGAGTTTACAATAGGCTCTATAAGCTAGTATACCAAACTGTAATTTTAGCAGAATACAAACTCTAGGGCCATTCCAGAATGAACTCTTAAACAAAAAAACCACAACAGATCTCTTATTCGAAGAAAACATTCAGGAACGCCACTTTGCATTCTTTAGCCAAAATGCGCAGTTCAATATCAACATTAACCAACAGATCTTTAATTGTTCAATCAATGCGACTTGAGACAAGATTTCCCAGAATCTACAATAGATCACTGAGTATAACTTTTCTCATTGTCATACTATAAAGGTCAAACCGTTAACAATCTCACATTGCTTTTGCTGTGCAAACAAATTGCACATTTTATTAACTATTCATAACGAAAGCTTAATCAAATTTAAAACTTTATCGTAGAAAGCTATGAACAATCTTAGATCTATGGTTCAATGCTAACTTCCGAATCGATATCAAATATTGCTCCCACTATAAGTTATTTGATAATTTTCTTCAATAAGAAAATAACGGAATCATTAAGTATCAAATACTTTGTAAATGATTTTGACATCTTATTGAACTTATACAAAAGATTTCGTAGGGTCATTAAATCTTATTAATTATGTAGTTCCATTTACTTTATCACTCTCACATTTGACTTCAATAAGTCAAGTCTTTTCTACAATCGTTAACATATGATGTTACACACCCAGTAATAATAATTTTATTACTCAGGATCGTAGAAAAGATATTATATGAAATAAAAATGATATTCTATTAAATAGAATAAATGATAAACCATACTTGTACCTCTGAGGTGCAAGTACTTTCAATTAGATAACAATTATACAAAAGAAAGTTTCAAATTTCAAACTTTTCAAGATTCGAATTTTCTACTATACATATCATATACGTAACTGTAAAAACTAATGGAACCTTAATTAAAAGATGAATTACTATTACTGGAACATATCCCAAAGAGTATGGAAACTAATTCGGTAACACTCAATATCAAACAAATCATATCATATAAAATTCAATTTCTCCCACTGACCAATTCCATCACGATGGAATTGTAGAAGAATCATATTGAGTAAGAATCACATTCATTAAATAAATTTAGAACTAATTGCCTATAATTCATATGTTTAATCATATCAAACATCATTGAACAATTCAAAGACACATAGTGAATTTTAAAATATAGTTTTCAACACTTCAAATATAATATCTTTGAATCATTCAAAATATTCTATCCGCGTTTCATCAGAAATATATTGAAAGTTCTCAAACAATACATGACATTCAATATATTTTCTTTTAGAAACATGTAACTAAGTTATGACAATTCTTTAACTAAGTTACGAAGTAAAGAAAACTATCCAATGAAATTTATAATTTATTAAACTGCATACATCCAATATATTAGTTTAATAAATCTGTGGTCCAACGATGATCATTGATTAAAGGAAATTTAATCACATCCTGAATATAATATTTATTAAATGGATAAGGATATATGGTATGATCTTGTATCAAATCATCCTTTTTCCATAAGGAATAATCATCTAATGCTTATGTGATAAAATCTCATAAAGCATAGTTCTAAGTTATTTAGTTAACTGAGTGTTTTTCTTAATGTTTATTTTCTTATCAATAACAACAAGTAACTATCCAGTAGTCATAAGTTATGATATCAAATATAAAAACAATCATTAAACATTATTTTAAATAACTAAACAGGAGATCCGATATCCAATACCTATAGTTGTTGTATTGTGAGAATCAATATTCTCTATACACAACTATACATATCTACTTTCTTTAGCTTTATAATTTTCCTTCAATTATTCACAATAATTGCAAATAATTGATCAGCAAACTATGTCAAACACATGACTTCTAAAAGTTAATAAAGCCAAGAAATGTCATTATAAGATAAACAAATACTAATAGGGTTTTCTTAATGCCAGTAAATAATCTCGAGACATGAACTAATTCAATGCATAAGAAACTATTCTTACTAGATAACTATATCCAAAATAGATATCTATTTAGATTACTAATCATGACTTAGTATCCCAGTCACTAACCATCTTGATTTTTCAAGAAAATCAAAACAACAGCACCCGATGGTTTGAACTAATCTAACAATATATAAGTCTACTGTCATACTAGAACCTATTCTACAAATACACAACCATAAGGAAAGTCAGAAAACATATTCAAGTAATATACTATGCAGTGGATTAGAAGTATAATTATATAAATAATATAGAATAAAGGAAAAAAAACAGTAAATTCCATAAAATTACACACTGCTTTAATTATGAATTTTTAACCTGGCAGTGTCTCCCACTACTTTACGTAATACCGTAATCCCCAATGGAGAACAAGAATTCAATAATTAAATCAAATTCCATAGTGAGAGTAGGATCCCATGAACCTACGTATATTCATTAGGTAGATAACTCATTGTCAATCACCCACCAGTGACTCCTGATTTTGGTCCTGAATGTTTCTCGTTGTGAAAGTTTTAGCACGTTCACAATGAAGCGTATCAAGGCTTCACTTGCATTTGAAAAACTCAAGCTACCGATGTAGTCCTGATAACTTTAACACGTTCAGGACTTCCACTTTCACTTGAATTTATCTAATATCAAACATCTGACACAGATAAAGTTCTATCAACTACACCCTCACTACTTTGGCACGATCTCGAATGTAGCCATAAAAATTTACCCATAAACCGTATTGACAAGACGGACCAAGAAATTTGCATCCAATGCATGTTACTTTACAGGCTTACTTTAAGCGGGGATATTCCTCAAGGAAGCTTTATTCTAAATCAAATACAGAATTTAATCTAGATCAACTTCTAAACAGTTCAATTCTACCTTAGAAAATATAACATAACTTAACCATTAAATTTCAGTTACGTTTCTCGTTAGCGTAGAATCGAAAAGTCAAGAAATATCTAAATTACATGCATGTGTAAACATCAAAATTGGATTACATATCATATATCAAGCATGAATGTAACATCCCGGGTTATTTTAGCATGTTGCGCGGATTTTATTTTTCACGCGTGAGGCCGCGTTTGAGTGCGAGGTTTATTTTTACAATAAAATGGTAAGATTTTCATGAAATAAATTACAATTTTATATGATATTAAATTTGAGGAGTGAAAAGGAAATTACCAAACTAGCAATAAATAAATAAATAAATCTAGAAAATTCTACACACACAAGTATCATATTTATAATACACACATGCGCGTTACATACACACCCACACATGCTTAACATACACACAGAGAAATATGGGGGAAGGGATGAGAAAGAGAAAGAAACCAGGAGCAAAAAATGAGACTGAGAAAATATAAAAGGAAAAGAGAGAGAAAGAAAGAGAGAGATTGAAAGACTGAGAGAGAAAGAGAGAGAGCATGAGAAACTGAGAAAAAGTGGAGGGCGAGAGCAGTTCCAAAAGTTCATCCTCTGAAATTGGTTTAGTGTGGTGGCAGTGAGTAGAAGCAGTGAAGGAAAATAGAGGGGCTAAGCCGAGTGAGAGAAACCGTGAGCAGATGAGATAGTGGTGGTTGATGGAATGGATGATGATAGGTTTATGAGTCGACAATCGCACATGAAGTATCAGCTTAGAGACACTCCTAGTCTCGGTGAGAGCTTTAAAGACTTAATTTCAATTTTATTGACGGCGGATTTTGGACTCAGGGCAATATGGGAATATTACTCCCGAGGCAATCCTCCCTCAATAGTGAATTTGTTTGGTTATGTGGGAACCAAAAGCAAACTTAGAAAAAGATGGATAATACAGCAATCGACAAGAAGATTTTAACGTGGTTCGGTGGATTTGGATCCGACCTACGTCCACGGACACAAACTAAACTGCTTTTTTATTAGAATTCCCCACAGACGGCGCCAACTGTTGCGACGGATTTTGGACTCAGGGCAATATGGGAATTTACTCCCGAGGCAATCCTCCCTCAATAGTGAATTTGTTTGGTTATGTGGGAAACAAAAGCAAACTTAGCAAAAGATGGATAATACAGCAATCGACAAGAAGATTTTAACGTGGTTCGATGGATTTGGATCCGACCTACGTTCACGGACACAAACTGAACTGCTTTTATTGGTAAAACTCGTCTATTGCGTTTACAAGTCTAATTACAATGATCTTGATAATCTTGAGATTGACTCTGATTTTTGGATGCCTCCATACACACACTCTACCCTCCTATTTATAATAGTGAAGAAATCAGACTCCTTTTGTTACAAAGATTCCAAGTTGAAACAGTTCCCTTATCCCATAAGGATTCCTAGTTGAAACTATCTTTGCTTTCTTTACCCTATTAGGATGCTGACTTATCAATTTTACCCCATGGAAGTAGGATAATTAAAGATCTTATCCTGTAGGAATAATGCGACTCTTCTCTGGGACGTCTCTTCATATGGTCGGTCTTGACTTGGTCGGTCATCATGGTCCTTTGAGATGAGAATGCTGCTACCGATCTGATAATGCTCGGTCGCCCGAATTCAAGTGGTCGGTCACCTAATCATCATGTGCTCGGCCTCTTACTGTTGGCTTTATAGCGCTCATTCGATCGGGTCGGCATTTAATGATTTCGTCCAAGAAGAAGGTTACCCTTTTCTCTCTGCCGTGCTGCTTTAAACACCATAGTGCCTAAAAACACTATCAACATCTATCCCCTAGTTCTCGGTAACAACGAGTTTGTGAGTTGATGCCGGGAACTAAAAAGATGGTGTGCCTTTGAACCTGTTGGTGGTCACTTCAAAGTTTGCAAAGGAATAAAGTCTTTATACTGCTCCTTCAAGGGGGTTTTTCTTGAGACGCGCAACCGTCATGTCTGTTTTAAATGCCCATCAAATCACCTTTAGGGTTTTTTCTGAGTTTTGACACTTGTCGAACATCTATCGGGTTCCCGCCAAAAGTAGAAGAAAATCGACCGTGCAAAGGTATCTTAACGGCGCTGATCTCAACTTTTTTTTGCAGTTGACACTTGACGTCCATCCGTGGTTTCTCTTCCCGATCCAATGGCCATGAGCGTCCCAGTCATGACAATAAGAAGATGAGGCGTTTTACTGTGCAATTTGTTTGACAATTTCTTTCTTCTCTCTGTGAACATTTCGACTGCGACTCGCTCGACTCAGTTTCCCGGAGCTTCTTTCAATATCTCCACGTTCCTTCCCGACCTCAAAAGATCAAGTAAGTTCTCGTCACATGGCTATTTTGCCATTTGCTTTTGCTTGCTTTTCTTTTCCTTCTAGGGAGGGACTTGTGTTTTGCCGAATGCTTGTTCTAGGGCACTCTTTAGAATCTTTTTAGTTTTAGTTTACCTAGATATTGTTTGTGTAGATTTTTTTGGATACTCCGAGAGTTTTCGCCATAGACTGGTTTCTTAATCCCTTCTTGTTTCCCGGATGACAGGGATGTCTCTTAGTGAATCTTCCTCAGCTTCCCATGCTGACCCTTTGTCTACCCCTGTCGTAGAGCTCTCATCGGGCTCGAGGACAGCAAACATAGATGACTTTGATACTACCCCTACCTCTTCTGAAATTGAAGAGGACACTTATCGTCATAGGATCCCACGGAAGGACCCAAAGCCCGGTGATTTCAACTACTCGGGTCTAGATATGGATCGTCCTTCCAAGATTACTGAAGGGGACCTGGACCTGCTTCGGCAACGATACAATATTCCGATCGATATTGCCTTGGGGGTTCCTGGGCGCTGGATCACGCCAGTCGTCCTGATGAGGGTTCGGTGGCCTTGCTCCCGGCTTTTTCTAGTGTGGGCTTCAGTTGTCGTTCAAGCGTTACTTTGCCTGGATGCTGGCCGAGATGGAGATTGCCCCTTGCCAATTGAGTTTAAATAGCTGGAGGATCCTAGCTGGGCTGCACGTAATTTGGCACCGGGCGGGTTTTGGCGAGCCTTGTCTTGAGGAGGTGAAAAGGTTATACCGGTTGAAGGCCAACCCGAGGTCGCACCACGGTTGGTATTATCTTTCCGCTTATGCTGATTCTTCGAACATCGTCCATAAGGATTCATGGTTCTGGGCTACTGGTGATTGGGGGCGGGTTTTGAGATCTTTTGATGAAGAGATCTCTGTCCCGGATACTTTCAGGGCGGGAGGTTAGGAACTTGCTCCTTAGTTTTCTGTGTCTCCTCTCTTCTTATAGTAGGATTCTGACTTTTTTCTGCCCCTCCTTAGTTTGTTGGAAGGATGCTCCCAAGGTTTCTCATCAGGTCCGGGCACGGGTTGGATGGGCTCGGCGGTATGCCGATCATTGGAGAGAGTTGGTGAGTGATGCGGCTTTTGTTGAGTCCGGTCTTATTTCAGCCGCTCCTCCCAAGGTTCTGGGGAGGATTGGTAGGCCCTTGCTGATCTTTCTATCTTATCCCCTTGTTTTGCTTTTGTTGTGGCGATGCCTCTTGATTTCGCTTAGATCCCGGATTAATCACTATTTCTTTCTCCTTTTTTACAGGAATGTCGAGGAGACCAAAGTACCTTGATCGGTTGGCTGGTACTTCAAAAAAGACTAGCCCTGGTGGAGCTGGTTCTTCTCGGAAGCGGCCTGAGGTTTCTGTGGCTGAGGAAGTGGAGCGCCCGAGCTCTCAAGGTCGGCCTTCTGAGATGCCTCCGGTTGATGCTGTCCGTTCTGACAGTCCTCCAAGGTTCAGGAGAAGAAAGCGTCCGTTCGGAGCTGTAGATCCTCAGTTAAGACGGGAATTGGAGGAAGATGAGGTCCCGAGCAGAGAGGCGCCGGCTCAGCAGGAGACGAGGGCTAGGGAGCTTTAAAAAAGCAAAAGCTCAAGGGCTCTGTGGTCCTCGGTGTTGATGACCTTGGGCAGGGTATTAGGGAGGCTACCTCCCATCTGGTGCCTGCTTTCAATGAGCTGGCCGAGGCCGTTCCTCCGGAAAAGGTTTCGGGGTACGAGGATCTTTCCCCCGAAGAGGTGGTCGCGGAGCTGTGTTCTCAGATGGCTAGGGTTGCGTTTCTTTCCCTTGCTTCCGATGCGTCTTTCACACTTTATATTCTGATAATTTTCTTTTTTGTTTCTTTCTGGCAGGCAAACTACTTGACGGCCAAAAATAACAAGGACCTGTTTTTGAGCCTTTTGTCTGAGGGCGGTCATGATCAAAGGCTCCAGAATCGGCTTTCTGAAGTGGAGGCCAAGCTTGCGAGTGCGGAAGAAAAGAATAGGGAACATGAATTGGCTGCGGCCGACTCTTTAAGAACAAACAAAGCCCTCAGGGCTTCTGCTACTCTGGAGCGGAAAAATGCTGACGAGGCCAGAGCAAGTTTGGCGGCCGCCCAGTCTGAGATCAAGATCCTCAAGGCGGAGGCGGGCAGTGTGGGGTATAAGCTGCAGGCCAAGGAGGAGGAACTGACACGGGCCCGGGCTGAGTTTAGGAATAGAGAGCTTGAGTGGGAGGCCGAGCGGGACTCTATCCGTCTTGAAGGGGTCGGTGATTGCGCAGAGATCATCCCCAGGGTCCTGCCTGATTTAGACATGGGTCCTATTCATGCGGCCATCTGTTTTTGTAAAGGGGAAATGTCCGAGGAAGAGTTTCAGAGGTGGCTACCCCCTTCTGCTGAAGTGATGGATCCTGAGCCGATTTCGATTGCCCCGGTACTCCCCGTTCCAGTTGAGGATCGTCTTGAGGTTCCTCTTCCGGTCTCTGAAGCAGTAGTTGCCGCGGCCTCCCAAGTTATTGATGCAGAAGCTGCTATGTCCCTTTCTGAAGTTGTGCCAAGCCATCCGTCTTCCGAGCCTGCGAAAGAGATTACTGCCCCTGTGCGGGCTGATTGATAAGGGTAACCCGAACGGGGCCCTGTGTATATTGATTTTTGTAATAACTCTGCATATATATATATACTCTGTTTCTTTTGTTTTTTGTAACTTGTTTTTTGTCCTTCGCTCTTCAAACTGATTATCTGAGGCCCGCCTATGAGAGGGTGACCCGACGCCGAGCTGATATAGAAACACGACCCTGGGGGAAGGTCGTCTCCAGTCTAGTCAGATTTGGTGGGGCATGGCCCGACTTCGAACTGTTAGAAAAACTTGACCTTGGGGGGATATTATATCCGAGTCCAAAAGATAGATTCGGTCGGACGTGACCCGTCCCCGAGTTGATCAATAGAATGGCCTTGGCGGAACGAAATCCGGTCCCGAGCCGAGTAGTCAAATGGCCTCGGCGGAACGAAATCCAGCCCCGAGCCGATTTGACAGAATGGCCTCGGCGGAATGAAATCCTGCCCCGAGCCGAATAATTAAGTGGCCTCGGCGGAATGAAATCCAGCCCCGAGCCGAATAATTGAGTGGCCTCAGCGGAACGAAATCATGCCCCGAGCCGATTAACAAAATGGCCTCGGCGAAACGAAATCCTACCCCGAGCCGAATAATTAAGTGGCCTCGGCGGAATGAAATCCAGCCCCGAGCCGAATAATTGAGTGGCCTCAGCGGAATGAAATCCTGCCCCGAGCCGATTAACAGAATGGCCTCGGCGGAACGATATCCTGCCCCGAGCCGAATAATTAAGTGGCCTCGGCGGAACGAAATCCAGCCCCGAGCCGAATACTCCCTGGGACTTAATTCAGAAGGGAAGTGAATCAACCTTTGAAGCCCTACCGAGTCTGGCACGGGCGTCCCCTTTCCAGACCAGTGAAAAGATGAAAATAAAATTTATGACAAATAAATCAAAATGTGGGGGTGACTTAGCACTTGTCCCAAATCAAAACGTTTAAAGTGTAAATAACAACACGGATGTCCCAAACAGCGTCCTGTCTGAGGCCTCCAAAATACAATTCTGAATCTTTGAATTCTGCGTCCTGGCGAACCAGGATTTGGATCAGGTGAGCGTTTGAACGGTAAGGGCACATCCTCTGTACGTCAGGTCACTGTGGAGCCTAAGCATTGCGCGAGGGATCCTCTTACCACGCTGGAGCAGGCACACGCCACGGGGGCGCAACGCCTCCCCGTGCTTCGCCTCTCTTGGATCCAAATGATGAATGGATCAAAGAGTGTCTGGGATACTAAGGGTATATTCCTCCTTAGGTTCGGTGTCACTGGAGCAAGCAATAGTCATGGGGGCATCGTCTCTCCCCGTGCTATGCTTTCTCTCGGATCCATTACATCGGGAATGTGAGGATCAGTGTTTAGAATTTTAAGGGCGTATTCCTCCTTATGTTCGGTAACACTGGAGCAAGCAATCGCCACGGGGGTATCATCCCTCCCCGTGCTATGCTTCTCACGGATCCTGTGCATCGAGTATGTCCCTGAATATTTCGAGGACCCCGAGCAAAAAGAGATTTGGTTCTGGGGGAATGTCCTGTCCCCAGACCAAAGAAGCTGACTCGGTGGGACGTGACCCGACCCCGAGCTGAAAGAAACATTTGGCTCTGGGGGAATGCTACATCACCAGATTAAAAGAGCGTGACTCGGTGGGACTAAAACCCGACCCTGAGCTGTGTAATCCTGTGGCCTCGGCGGAACGTAATCCAGCCCCGAACTGTATAACCAAGTGAGTAGGGATCCGTGAGTGCCCGAGTTTTTTAAAGGCATATCCCTCCTTATGTTTGATGATTCTGGAGTAAGTGGGCACAGCAGGGGTATCGTCCTTTTTGGTGCCGTGTTTTCTTTGTGTTTTTGTCATCGATCTTTTGTACTTAAGTATGTCCCCGGGTTTTTTTGAGGAAAAAAAAGCTTTATTTATATTCGGGGACATACTTGTCCTTTTTATAATTCCATGCCAGGCCCTTGGTCGGTTTATTTCGGGAGAAAAATGATCTATTGAAATTATTTTCTTAACATCTGGGCATTCCATGATTTATTCACTCGCGTGCCGTCTAGTTGTTCTAAGATGTAGGTGTCTGGTCTTACTACTCCTGTGACTTTATAGGGCTCTTCCCACTTGGCACCTAGTGAGCCCTCTTCTGGCTTTCGAGTGTTTAGGGTGACCTTTCTTAACACTAAGTCGCCCGTGAGAAAGGAGCGGGTTCGGACTCTTTGGTTGTAGAAACGGGCCATCCTTTGTTGGTAGACTGCTACTTTCATGGCTGATTTCTCTCTTCTTTCTTCGATCAGGTCGAGGTGGTTTTTGAGAAGTTCTTTATTCTGCTCATTCTCAAAGTGGCAGACCCTGTGAGTTGTTACGCCGATTTCTGCTGGGATGACGGCCTCGCATCCGCATGATAGGGAAAATGGTGTTTCCCCCGTGGAATCTTTGTAGGTGGTCCGATGTGCCCATAGTACTTCTGGTAATTCTTCGACCCATAAGCCCTTGCATGATCCGAGCCGAGCTTTAAGGTTTGCCTTGATAGTTTTGTTTGTTGCCTCGACCTGTCCGTTTGACTTGGGATGGGCTGGCGAGGCAAATTTTAGAGCGATCTGGAGGTCTTCGCAGAGCTTTTTGAATCCCTTGCTGTCGAATTGCTTTCTGTTGTCGGTGATTATTGCCCGGGGGATTCCGAACCTGCAGACAATTTTCTTTTTCAAAAACTCTGTGGCCTTTTTTTCCGTGATGGTGGCCAGCGGCTCGGCTTCTACCCATTTTGTGAAATAGTCTATGGCCACGATTGCGTACTTTGCCTGCCCTCGTCCCTTTGGCATTGGTCCTATGATATCTAGCCCCCATTGCGCGAACGGCCAGGGGCTGGATAGGGTGGTTAGCGGCTCTGCCGGTTGATGGAGGATGTTGGCATTTTTCTGACATCCTTTGCATCTTTGAGCTACTCTCACGCCGTCTTAGTGCATGGTCGGCCAGTAAAATCCTTGTCTTAAGGCTTTGAAGGCGATTGATCTTCCCCCGGCGTGGCTTCCGCAGATGCCCGCATGGATTTCTCTGAGTACATAATCTACTTCCTCTTCTGCTAGACATCTCAGGAGGGGTACGGTGTAACCCCTCCGGTATAGCACCCCTTCGATCAGGGAAAACTTGGTGCTTTTGAGTTTTAGCTTTCTGGCCTCCTTCTTTCTTCAGGGGTTTCTCCTGTTTCCAGGTTTCTTCTAATCGGTTGCATCCATGAGTCTTTTTCTTCCTCTTCTATGGCATTCACCTCCGGCTCCCCTATGCTTCTTTCTCGGAGGTATATGAGCGGAATCATCCTGGGGTTCTTGGTCTTTATTGAGGATGCGAGTCGGGCCAGGGAGTCCGCTTCGCAGTTGTCTTCTCGTCTGATTTGCTCGAAGCGTACATTCCCTACTTTCTTCATCAACTTTTCTACTTCGGCCAAGTAGGCTATCATAGTTGGCTCTCTGGCCTGAAATTCTCCCTTTAGTTGTTGAATGGCGAGCTGAGAGTCACTCCTTATTATTTCGTCATGGATTCCCATTACCGTGCATAGCCTTAGTCCGGCCAAGATTGCTTCGTATTCGGCCTCGTTGTTTGTGGTTTTGAAGGCAAATTTAAGGCGAGTGGCACTTCCTCCCCTTCGTCGCTTCTTAGTGTGATCCCTGCCCCATTACCCTGTGAGCTAGCAGATCCGTCCACTGACATTTCCCATCGGCTTTCCTCCGTAGTCAGTATTTGAGGTTCGGTGAGTTCTGCAACAAAATCTGCCAGGGCCTGTCCTTTTATTGTCACCCTCGGGAGGTAAGAAATATCGTGTTCGCTTAGCTCCACCGACCATTTCATTAGCCTCCCCGAGGCTTCCGGTTTTTGTAAGATCTGTCATAGGGGTGATTGGTGTAAACTCTGATAGGGTGGGCCTGGAAATAAGGTCGTAATTTTCGTGCCGCAGTGATCAAGGAGAGGGCAACTAGTTCGTGTACGGGATACCGGGTTTCTGCATCCAGTAGAGCTTTACTGACATAGTATACTGGTTTCTGGATTTGGTTGGCCTCTTGCACTAATACTGAACTTACTGCGTGTTTTGAAACGGCCAGGTACAGGTATAACGTTTCTCCTGGGAGGGGTTTGGCTAGGAGTGGGGGCTGTGCTAGATACTGTTTTAGCTGTTAGAAGGCCTCCTCACATTCTGGTGTCCAGTCGACCCCCTTTTGGGCCTTCTTGATGGTCTTGAAAAAAGGGTGGCATTTGTCGGTCGCCCGAGAGATGAACCGGTTGAGTGCGGCGACCCTGCCTGTTAGACTTTGTACCTCTTTTATTGTTCTGGGAGATTTCAAATCCAATAGGGCTTGTATCTTCTGGGGGTTGGCTTCTATGCCTCGGGCACTCACCATGTAGCCTAGAAATTTTCCTGAGGCTACTCCGAATACGGACTTCTCTGGATTGAGTTTTAGATTATGTTTCCTCAGCAGCTCTAAAGTTTTCCTTAGGTCGGTCACGTGATCTCTTGGTTCTCGGGACATTGTTATCATGTCGTCCACATATACCAACATGGTTGTGCCGATGAGTGGTTTAAAAACCTTGTTCACCAGTCTTTGGAAAGTTGCCCCTGCATTTTTTAGTCCGAAAGGCATTACCTTGTAACAGTATAGCCCTTGGTCGGTGATGAAGGTTGTCTTCTCCTCGTCTGTAGGATGCATCCTGACCTGATTGTACCCGGAGAAAGCGTCCATGAAACTCAGTAGCCCTTGGCAGGCCGTTGCATCTACCAGCTGATCTATGTTCGGTAGAGGGAAGCTGTCTTTTGGACACGCTTTGTTCAGGTCGGTGAAATCTACGCACATTCTCCATTTTCCGTTGGGCTTTTTTACCATTACCACGTTTGACACCCATTCTGGGTACTTGACTTCCCTGATGAACCCAGCTTTTAGCATTTTTTCTACTTCGGACGCTGCTGCTCTGCTCCTCTCTTGATTGAAGATTCTCCTCTTCTGTTTGACCGGTTTGTGTAACGGATTTACCGCCAGGCGGTGACTGATGAACTTCGGGTCGATTTCGGGCATGCCGCTGTGTCCCC
Source organism: Zanthoxylum bungeanum (assembly GCA_019454045.1). Classification (NCBI taxonomy): domain Eukaryota; kingdom Viridiplantae; phylum Streptophyta; class Magnoliopsida; order Sapindales; family Rutaceae; genus Zanthoxylum; species Zanthoxylum bungeanum. The sequence goes on from SKCR01015502.1 coordinate 164,143, forward strand.
ATGCGAAGATGTCTGGGTATTCTTGCAGGCATTCCAGTAGGTTCTCTTTTAGGGTTCCGTCCAGGTTCTTCCCTATCTTTATGCTTTTTTCCGATCCGAACAGTGTTATTTCTTCCAATTCTTCAGCTGCTCCTAGCCGGGCAACCTTTCTGGCCGAGGACATGAGTCTTTCCTTGCGTTTTCTGTGTCTTCGCCCCTTTGCCTCTTCTTGGTGCTCTCTTCTGTTGGATAATATGACCCATAGCGTCACTATTTGCACAGAACATTGTGTTGTTGTAGCAAATTAACTATGTAATAAGGAAATTGCACTCTCATCATTTGTGATTAGATCACCATAGATATATAAATGAAGAGAGGTCCCTATGATTAGTTCCTGGATTGAGATGATATGAGACAGTATCAGTCCACGAAGGATTAATCATTAAATATCCATAGCCGTAGTATTATCGAGACTGGACATCGATAATGCGGAATAGGCTAGTATTGCACTTGTGCGTGTTGTGAGGGCACAACGGCATAGTTCTCATATATATAAGTGTTGGAGACTTATGCAAGTGAGATAGGAGGTCGTGTTTCACCAATGGTATGGGAAACAGCTTCGCTCCGGATAGACCCCTCGGAATCCCATTGGTATTATGACTATGTGTCTATGGGAGGCCGAAGTCAAGGTAGGTGTGTATAGTCTTAACCTGAGACTTGCATCGCTAATACTTACGATAATCGATAAACTTTGGTTTTGGTGGTTGGGGACCCTGACCAGGTTCTGTGTCTACCACTTCTGGGTTTATCAGAGAGTCGTAGAGTATTGGATGTGATGTCGAGACGAAAGTATCACTCCAGTCATATTGGAGATGATGTCACGCAGGATACGGTATTAGTGCTCTTAAGTGATGCGCATCCAATCGTGATATTATGACCAGGTCATGAATATCCAATTATAGAGACTAGCTACCAGACATCCGATATGTGTTTCGGACGGGGCAGACACTTATCCAGCCCCAGCCCTAACACGTGACTATCCGATACTGGGCCGATATGCACAATACGATTGTATACTACGCTTGATATAGATCTAAATATTCTTAAAAGGATATGTCCGGAGAATTGGGTAGACTTGGTACTTTGCTAGGAGTTGACCTTGTCTCGTAAATCGGTAGAACATAGTACTTGGTACGTACGTGATTCGGTTACACCGACGACCGTATTTATAGCCAAATTATCTGGAGATCTCATGGGTCGCTTCCTGATAATCCACCGATGACGCACAACTCGCACTCTTGAATAATCTGGGATTATATAGAAGAGAGAGAAAATTAATCTAGGATTAATTACGGAGATATTTTATCTAGGATAAAATATCGTCGAGAGAGAGATAATGATTAATTTGGATTTAATCGATGAATTAATATATATTCGATATATTAAACGCAATTAGATTTCGACGCGGAATTAAAATTAGATTTTAATTCGGGCGAACGAATTAATTTAGAATTAATTCGTTAGCGACGTGAATAGTGAATTCGCTAGGCGTAATCATTTAATTACGACGCGACGTAAATTCGTTAATTTGGAATTAGCGAACCCGAGCCCGAGTGTGATTGCGAGCGCATTCGTATTTCGAATTCGAGTGCGGCGACGCAAGTCACATCAAGCGTCAATCAATCGTCACATCAAGCGTCAAATCAAAAGTCACTTTGAGTGATGATTGATTGATTGACTTGATTGATTGATTGAAAGACATGACACATGACATAAAGTGATGTTGATGTGAATAGTGATAGATAAGATGGTTTGACTATTAAAAGCAAATGAAATGCAAATGCAAGGAAAATTATGGTGAATTTCACTTAAGGTATATAAGATATGCCAAATGCATTTCATTTACAATCTAACACACATTTCTTTCATCTCTCTTTCCTCTCTTCTTGTTCACGCCCATAGCATGAAAAGTTTCTGTTTTGGAACAAAATGCCGTGAGCCAAGGGAAGCAAGGGTGGGTTTTTATGGCAAAAACTCAAGTGCTAGCACACTTACGAGTCTTGCGAAGGTGGTAGGGAGGTTCACCCATGAGCCGGATCCGTCGGACGAGGCTTGGAGCTCCGTTTTCTCAGCTCAAAACTGAAAAATTGAAGAAGTGGACTGCACAGTGGGCGTGACCAAAACAGTGGGTTTCTTGGCTTGATTCGTCTTCCAATCGACTCAACCGATCGATGTGAGTATTCCGCTACCTCCGTTGATGTATTCACTCATGTTTTCATGCTTTGATTTGATCTTGGGACCTAATAGAAACTCAACAATGGCATCAAGAGCTATAGTTGCAAGCATGAAATTTGTAGGGCTTAAAATTTGGGTAAATTGATTTTGAGCATGATTTGGTTAAATTGTTTGATTGAGCATGTTTAAATGATGTTTAATAGCATATTGGTTGGATCAATTTGACGAAAAATGATTTGGAATTATTTTCCCCAAAATGGACATGTTGGCCGAATGTATTGAGGATTTTAGGATCTTGGATTTTTTGATTTTTGATTCATTTGATGAGTTAGAATCGATTAGGTTGACGTTAATTTGAATCGAATTGGATTGGATTTCGAATTGGACAAAAACCCCAAAATTCTTATGATGGCCGAATGCATGTAATGCCCTAATGTCTTGGTGTTTTTGATTTTGTGACATTGGATGTGTGTGAAATCATTTAGGATGGTGATTTGATGTCGATTGTAGGTTCGATTGGATCGAAACCGAATCGGACACAAAATCCCTCTTTTGGCCGAGACTTAAAAGCATGTAAATGGGTTTGATTTTTCATATTGTGTGTTTGACATGTGATAATGAATTTAGCATGATTAATTGGAGTAATATTGTGTTTTAGAAATATTGTTTTAGTCGATTAATCATGTAACGCACTTTAGGTAATTAAATTGCGCAATTGGATTAGTGTAATTTAATTATTTAGGCTTAAATTGGATTTGGGCTTGAATTGTTGTAATTGGGCCTATTGGGCTTGATTTATCAAGTTTGGTTTAGGCCAAGTGGATTGGATCCAATTGGGCCCAAAACCTTAACCATAAAGCCCAAATGCGACTTAATGAACCTTTAAAGTTCAATTGGGCCTAATGGGCCAAGATTGATTTATGGGCTTATGGGGTAAATCCCGGATTGGACTTTGGTTATCGGTTTGACCCGAGTTGACCAAAAGTCCACGCCTTAAGAAATCAATCAAAAGCCCATTGGACTTTAATTGAATTGACGTTGGACGTTAATCGGTCTTTGAGACGTGTTACGATTAGATTTGGAATTTAAATCGTAAAAGGTTTATTAAATAAAGTGTAATATTTAATTTGGAATTGAATAGTGAATTAGTATTAAATACATGTTAAATTAGATTTAATGATGTAGTTTAATTTAATTCATGAATTCGTACTTTAAGTACTTATTCGCAAAAACGAGTTTGACTCGATCAAAATCAAATCGTTGTTTGAACATTGGATGATCACTTAATTATCAAATTAATTAATTTGATTAGATTGATTGATAGCATGCTTGTATGTGTGAATATTGGTTGTGTTGAATGAATAATGTATATCGGATGGATATTAGATGGGTGGGCAATTTTAGAAATTGTTGTAATAAATTCGATTTATTAAATTGGACCTGCGTGTCCAGCCTTATCACCTTCTTTCTCTTGTATTCTCTTCTCACCTATTCCCCTCTATGTATATGAGGTTTCTTTAGAAGTGTAGTGTAACGGGTAGAAGTAATACTAGTGCTAGCTTGAGTGAGAAAGGGAGAGATTTGATCTAGGATCAATGTGTTAAATATCCATCCGCATATCATTATTATTTTATTTCATACTCGCTTTATTATGTGTTTAGAATGCATGTTTAAGGGTGTATGATGATGAGACCTAACAAAGATAATTAAATTGGTAGCCAATTTGCACGCGAAAAACCCTCGTTTTATATTAAGCGATTATCCTTCCATTGAATGATTCTTGTTCAAGATCTGATTGGCATTGGTTTGTTGGCCAAAGTCAAGACCATGTCAATTAGATGTATTTGAATCATGAGAGTTTTGTTCCACATCGGTGTCTAGTCCAAGTTGTGATTTGTTGGCCAAAGTCAAGATCACTTCTTGTCCAAAGACATTGATTACGAAACTTTCCTTGTCAATGGGTCCCGCTTAACTGGAGTCATTAGGTTTGTTGTGCCAAAGCCAAGGCCTAGATGATTCAGAGGATAAGGTTAGAAAATGTATTAGATACATTGGCATAATTAATATGTTTAGGACTTGGATGTCCACCTAACCGGATCTGGGAATTGGATTGGGTCCAATTGATCTGTGAGATCTACCTGGTTAAGTAGCATACAGCTTGTTGGCCAAAGTCAAGGTTGTATGTTATTTGACAGGATCCCAGCCCACTAGGAAACGCGGTTTCCCGAGTACTCCACAGAGGGTTAGAGACTCGACGAAAAATAGTGGGAGGCAAGTATTGAATTTGCAACATTCGTTCAATTACTTGCTAAATACGCTCAAACAAATATCATTCGTCAATTTTTTACGTTGTTTTAAAAATATATATAGTTGGACTATATACAAACTCATTCAATATATAGTTGATTTTATAATTGGATTATAGTAATCAATATAATTGAATTAAAATGATAGTTGATTTTGTAATTGGATTATAGTAATCAATATTAAAATTATAGTTGATTAAATAATTAGATTATTGTAATCATTATAATAAATAGTACCTTATTAAATTGATTAAATAGTTGGACTATTGAAATCAAGAAAGAATTGAAAAGGTTGAATATTTAAAATATATAATCCTTGGATTAAATGTTTTAAATGATTTAATTTTCAATTGGGAATTAATAATAGGTTAATTTATTTGATAAAATAACTTATTATAACTGAGCCCATAATTAAGCAAATAGTAGAGCATAAGATCTTTGGAAGATTTATGTGATGATGACTTTAATGCTTAATTAAATACTTATAATAAATCTATCTTTAGATTTAAAAGTATTAAAATTGCAATTAAAATTCTTAGAGAATTAATTGACTGTTCTAGTGGAGAAAAGTCAAAGTTTGCAATTGGGCATGTTGCACAAGGTGCACATCGTTTCGATATTCCGAAACCCAAGGCTTGGCCAAAGGTTTGAGAAATATTGAAAAGATAATTGACATATCCCAAAGTGACTACCATTTGGATATGGAAGACACGAAAGAATTAAAGAAAGGGCGAGGCTCTAACTTTAAAAATATTTGTCGAAGTTATGATTCGCTACTAGTATTGAAATTGGATTTTAAATACTAAAGTGTGATACATAAAACATATATGTATTGATGTTCAGAATCCACTTTGAGCTGGATACTGACTTCAAGCCGAGATTTCTCTGCGAATCGGAAACGGGACGAAAGTCGCTGTTTCGACCGCAGATACCTAAATTTAGGAACTACCCTTAGGGTATGTACTTAAATTAGGAAATATTATAATGTAACTAGTTTGACTAGAGACATTATCTCTATATCAGTGTTTAATCCGTTGCGGATAAAACCTTTATATTCTAGAACACTAAAGTGTTTCATTATATAAAGATGATACTGAGATAAATACATTAGATGTAAATAACATAATTTATATTTTGAATATAAATAAAATCTCAAACATATAAAATGACAAATAAATAGCTCAAATTGATTTGATCAATGAGACTTATTTGTGGCATTGTTGTCTATGACACAATTAAACGAGACTCGTATATCCACACTTTTGAAGAGTGGGTACTAGGACTGATTTGACTATTCAAATAAGGTCTACGAATCTAGTTTATTAGGTTAGATACCTAAAATACTATTTACTTGGTAATAGTAAAAGGGCCACCGATCTGTTAGCCCTATTCATGGTGAAGTTAGTGGGCCCATATCTAGCTAGGCTAGATGTGAACATGAATATTTCGTGACCTTAACGAATGTGGCATTACGTTATGGTTATGTGTTTCTTTTGAAGAACATAGATCGGAAACTTTTGAAGTTTCGGCACGAAGTAAATTAACAGATCGGCTATAGTATTATTCCGCCACGGTTAGACCGTAATGGAAATTACTTAAGCAGTAAGTTTCATACGTAAATGAAAGAGTACGGTATTCTTTCATATAAGGACTCCTTCCGAGACACGTCAGTTAGACGGTGTGTCCGAACCAAAACCGAATTTTGTTGGACATGATAAGGTTTATCACGAGTCGCTCTGAGCTACTATTTCCTTCAATGGGACATGTATTAACAGTGCAAAACTTATTTAGAATAAGGTTCCATATAAATCTGTTTGACAGATATCATATAAAATATGAACAGGAAAGAAACGGGGTTTCTCATTCCTGATAATTTGGGTATGCCAGGCATAACGTTTGGTTTATACCGAACTAAGGACCCAAATTGGATAAGTGCCGACACAGGTTATCCTAAAGGAAACCTTAAGTATAGTACTTGTAAATCCCACATGCGAACAATGTAATTGTTGCTCACCATGCGGTTTTTCCTGAGAGGAATACCGATATGCAGTGGTCAGTGGGAGGATAGTGATACTCGATGAAAATCGAAGTAACACTGTTCAAGGCACGAAGTCCTTAATGGAACACAAATAGTTCATCTATGATGAATCTATACCATTAATCTTCAAATACACAAGAAACTAGTAGATCGGATAGAGTCAGAAAACAACCTAGGGTATGGGTTTCTGATCTCGCCCCATGAAGATGTCAATCTTATGGAGGTGTACCATCCGACTACATTTAGAGGAAGTGATACGAGGTATCGACTCCCTGTTATGGCAAAGTGCCATTAATCCGAAATGGATTCCATGTATAACAACTATTTTGGATACTAGTTGTTGTACCACAGGCATTGTGCCTATTGGTACATTAAACGTCTTCAAGGAAGACATACATGGAAGGCAACATACCAACGTACAAAGCTGGGCTTTTAACGGAAAGGTATCGTTATCAACATTGTGTTAATAACGGTTCGACCTTTTACCTGTTGCCATGGTAAATCCATTTTAAGATGCTTGGAGATAACTGTATGTTTCATTTATGAAATGTGTCAGTTATAAATCAAAATCGCTTTCCTGAAAAGGAAACCTTTTGGAGAATATTTATGACATTCTGACGATTTTGTATAACCAACAAACAAGGTTTGCGGTTTATTCGATCCATGTTTGGATTGAAACAAGCATAAGGTTCTTGGAACTGTCGTTTTGAAATAATCATAATGGTTTATGATTTGACCCAAAACGAAATAATTCTTGTGTATATAAGGAGGTTAGTGGGAGAGCGCACTAACAGTGAAATTCCATAATACAATAGTGAAAGCTTGGCTTTCATAGATATTCTTTCAATAGAAAATTCTCCGTAGAATTCTGGGGAGTAACAACCTTTATTCAAGGAATAAAGATCTACTGGGATAGATTTGGAGTTTGTTAACACTCTCTGGGAAATCGTACATTTAAAATGTACTTGTATTGGTGTCTCATACTCTTCGAGCATATGGAGTCACAATCGGGTCAATCCAGTGATAGTCACTGGATTAAAGATTGAGAACATCTGTTAGTATCTTAGAGAACTAAAGATGTTGTCTTAAAATATGGAGAAGGAGAACTTGAAGTGACTGGGATCACCACTGCAAGTTTCCAAACTATTAAATACTACGGTACTATAAAGTTTGTATAACGGGACAGTGAGCTGGAAATCTTCCAAGCAAGATAACTGTTGCCGAATAAACAACAAATGCGGATTATTGCTGCAGCTGAGGCAGCAAAAGAAGCCATTTGGATCGAACATAAATCTAATTAGATTAGATATAGTTCTGTTAGCAGCTGAACTAGGCGTCAGCATAGGCTAAGGAATTAAAGGTATCATCGACGATCTAGATATATACTTCTATATCATCTGATTCGTTCGGATCATACATCGTGGCGATGTGATGATCGTGTAAACCGCGTCAGACGATAATCAAACAAATCCGCTGACGAAAACCTTTCCTCAGCAATTTGAGCGAACCTTACATAGTTCAAGTGTTGGAACACTTGAGTGACTCGCTACGTGCCAAGTGGGAGATTGTTGGATAATATGACCCATAGCGTCACTATTTGCACAGAACATTGTGTTGTTATAGCAAATTAACTATGTAATAAGGAAATTGCACTCTCATCATTTGTGATTAGATCACCATAGATATATAAATGAAGAGAGGTCCCTATGATTAGTTCCTGGATTGAGATGATATGAGACAGTATCAGTCCACGAAGGATTAATCATTAAATATCCCTAGCCGTAGTATTATCGAGACTGGACATCGATAATGCGGAATAGGCTAGTATTGCACTTGTGCGCGTTGTGAGGGCACAACGGCATAGTTCTCATATATATAAGTGTTGGAGACTTATGCAAGTGCGATAGAAGGTCGTGTTTCACCGATGGTACGGGAAACAGCTTCGCTCCGGATAGACCCCTCGGAATCCCATTGGTATTATGACTATGTGTCTATGGGAGGCCGAAGTCAAGGTAAGTGTGTATAGTCTTAATCTGAGACTTGCATCGCTAATACTTACGATAATCGATAAACTTTGGTTTTGGTGGTGTGGGGGACCCTGACCAGGTTCTGTGTCTACCACTTCTGGGTTTATCAGAGAGTCGTAGAGTATTGGATGTGATGTCGAGACGGAAGTATCACTCCAGTCATATTGAGATGATGTCACGCAGATACGGTATTAGTGCTCTTAAGTGATGCGCATCCAATCGTGATATTATGACCAGGTCATGAATATCCAATTATAGAGACTAGCTACCAGACATCCGATATGTGTTTCGGACGGGGCAGACACTTATCCAGCCCCAGCCCTAACACGTGACTATCCAATACTGGGCCGATATGCACAATACGATTGTATACTACGCTTGATATAGATCTAAATATTCTTAAAAGGATATGTCCGGAGAATTGGGTAGACTTGGTACTTTGCTAGGAGATGACCTTGTCTCGTAAATCGGTAGAACGTAGTACTTGGTACGTACGTGATTCGGTTACACCGACGACCGTATTTATAGCCAAATTATCGGAGATCTCATGGGTCGCTTCCCGATAATCCACCGATGACGCACAACTCGCACTCTTGAATAATCTGGGATTATATAGAAGAGAGAGAAAATTAATCTAGGATTAATTACGGAGATATTTTATCTAGGATAAAATATCGTCGAGAGAGAGATAATGATTAATTTGGAATTAATCGATGAATTATTATATATTCGATATATTAAACGCAATTAGATTTCGACGCGGAATTAAAATTAGATTTTAATTCGGGCGAATGAATTAATTTAGAATTAATTCGTTAGCGACGTGAATAGTGAATTCGCTAGGCGTAATCATTTAATTACGACGCGACGTAAATTCGTTAATTTGGAATTAGCGAACCCGAGCCCGAGTGTGATTGTGAGCGCATTCGTATTTCGAATTCGAGTGCGGCGACGCAAGTCACATCAAGCGTCAAATCAATCGTCACATCAAGCGTCAAATCAAAAGTCACTTTGAGTGATTGATTGATTGATTGACTTGATTGATTGATTGAAAGACATGACACATGACATAAAGTGATGTTGATGTGAATAGTGATAGATAAGATGGTTTGACTATTAAAAGCAAATGAAATGCAAATGCAAGGAAAATTATGGTGAATTTCACTTAAGGTATATAAGATATGCCAAATGCATTTCATTTACAATCTAACACACATTTCTTTCATCTCTCTTTCCTCTCTTCTTGTTCACGCCCATAGCATGAAAAGTTTCTGTTTTGGAACAAAATGCCGTGAGCCAAGGGAAGCAAGGGTGGGTTTTTATGGCAAAAACTCAAGTGCTAGCACACTTACGAGTCTTGCGAAAGTGGTAGGGAGGTTCACCCATGAGCCGGGATCCGTCGGACGAGGCTTGGAGCTCCGTTTTCTCAGCTCAAAACTGAAAAATTGAAGAAGTGGACTGCACAGTGGGCGTGACCAAAACAGTGGGTTTCTTGGCTTGATTCGTCTTCCAATCGACTCAACCGATCGATGTGAGTATTCCGCTACCTCCGTTGATGTATTCACTCATGTTTTCATGCTTTGATTTGATCTTGGGACCTAATAGAAACTCAACATCTTCGACGCAGAGGGTTTCTCGTGAGAGAGTAGCAAAACAGCTATGAGCTATTTTCTGGCTCCCGCATATGATTCTGATTCCCTCCCGGGTGGGGAATTTCAGTTTTAGGTAGTAACAGGACATCGCAGCCTTGGTTTTCATCATGAAGGGCCGGCCGACGATGACTGGTAGCCTGCTCATGCAGTCCACTACCGTGAGTTTATCATGATGGTTCGGGTTTTAGGGGGAGTCCCGATCGTCACTGCTAATTGTATTCTTCCCAGTGGGATGACTGTTGAACCCCCGAAACCGTACAGGGGGGTGCCGTCGTCGGTCAGAGTCGCGTACTCTACTCCCAGGTTTTCTAAGGCCTCCTTCGAGATTATGTCTACCGCACTCCCAGGATCTACCAAGATTCTATCTATCTCTATGCCGCCGATCGTAGCTTTGATTATTAGTGCATCGTCATGGGGGAAACTTACCCCCCGGGCATCTTCATTGGTGAACATTATGGGTATTGACCGGCTCCCCTGCGGTACTGTGGTTTTCCCTGTTTCCAACACTTATGTCCCTTGTATTCGACTATAGCTTTTTCTTGACCGGTTAGAGTCCCCGGCCAATGTTTTTCCTCCTGCGATGGTGTTCACCTGTCGGTTTCGCGCCCTCTGTCTGGCTGCCATGGCCTCATGGTTGATATAGCTATTCAGATATCCATTTCGGGCCAGGTCCTCCATCTGTTCTCGCAGGTCTAGGCACTCGTCCGTTGTGTGTCCCCTCTGATTGTGATGTATGCAATAGGATCTCTTGTTTCTTTTATCCGGGGGGAATCTCCGGAGGTCGGGTTCTATTAAGAGGCCTCTTTCCTGTATTTCCATGATGATCTCCCCGGGTGGTTTGCTCAGGGGGGAACATATGCTTCTTCTCGGACTACATGATTTACCTGGGTCGCGACCCCTTTTTCCTGATCTCTCCGAGGTATGGCTTGCTTGAATTCTTTGGGTCTTGGATTGAATTTTTGGAATTCCATGTTCGGTCATCGGGGAGCTTCTGTTCTCGTTGTTCTTTCTCGGGTGGCCGTCCCCCTTCGGGAGATTTTTTCTTCGCTTTCTAACAAGACAAATTTCCAAGCTACCTCTAGAGCAGTAGCATAATCTGGCGTGTCCTGGATTCTTAGGTGGGTCCATAACTTCCCGACCCTTAGGGCTTCCTTTAAGCTTTCCAGTGCCTCTAGAGACTCGTATCCTCCGACTTCTAGTACCATGTTGTGGTATCTCTCAATGAAGATTTTCAGGGTTCGTCGTCTCCCTGTTTCATGAGCCTTAATTCTCCTATCGCCTTTTTAGGGGTGCAGGCTCCCTTGAAGTGCCGAACGAATGACTTCTTAAGCTGTGAGAAGCTCCCGATGCTTCTTGGGGCCAGGCTTCTATACCATAAGAGGGCGGGTCCACTCAAAGTCAGGGGAAACACTTTACAGATGGTGTCTCCTGCCACTCCCTAGACTTCCATCAGTAGAACAAAACCGTCGATGTGGGTCATCGGGTCGGAGTGGCCTTTGTAGGGCGTCATGGTTGGCATGTTGAATCGCCTGGGAAATTTTGCCGCACTTATCTCCTCTGTGAGGGGAGATTCTTCCTCGCCGTCCTCTCCTCCATTAGTTTTGAGGCCTACCCCCCACTTGGTCATCTCCTTTTTTAACCAGGTTTTGATCTCATTATTAGTGCTGCCTTGCCGTCTTCTGTTCTCTGCGTGTTCATTGTTCCTGGTGCGTCGCTCCTCGCGCCTTGGAATTTCCCGTAAACTCTCGCTATACTCCCTTTCCCCTCTTTTGGGGCTGCGGAGGCTACCATAGGAGGGATCCGGTGACTGTCCTTCCTCCCATGTGTTTTATGTTTGTGAGTCTTTCTCTACAATTACGGATTTTATCCCGTAGGGGACCCTCTTCCTGGGTCCATCGTCTTCGCTTTCATCCATCACCATTTTCCCTTCCGCTCTTTTTCTTTGACTGGTTCCGACTTCAGGTTTATTTGTTCCCTCCATTCTTTCTAGTCGATCTATCATGGATTTCATGTTTTCTTCCATCTTTTTCATCCAGTCTGCCGCTGGACTCCCTGAAGATTGATGATTTCCACCTTCTGCCATTTGTCTTATCTCGTGAACTGCTTTTTGTTAGAATTCCCCACAGACGGCGCCAACTGTTGACGGTGGATTTTGGACTCAGGGCAATATGGGAATATTACTCCCGAGGCAATCCTCCCTCAATAGTGAATTTGTTTGGTTATGTGGGAACCAAAAGCAAACTTAGCAAAAGATGGATAATACAGCAATCAACAAGAAGATTTTAACGTGGTTCGGTGGATTTGGATCCGACCTACGTCCACAGACACAAACTGAACTGCTCTTTTATTACAATAGTGAAGAAATCAGACTCCTTTTGTTACAAAGATTCCTAGTTGAAACAGTTCCCTTATCCCATAAGGATTCCTAGTTGAAACTATCTTTGCTTTCTTTACCCTATTAGGATGCTGACTTATCAATTTTACCCCATGGAAGTAGGATAATTAAAGATCATATCCTGTAGGAATAGTGCGACTCTTCTCTGGGACGTCTCTTCATATGGTCGGTCTTGACTTGGTCGGTCATCATGGTCCTTTGAGCTGAGAATGCTGCTACCGATCTGATAATGCTCGGTCGCCCGAATTCAAGTGGTCGGTCACCTAATCATCATGTGCTCGGCCTCTTACTGTTGGCTTTATAGCGCTCATTCGGTCGGGTCGGCATTTAATGATTTCGTCCAAGAAGAAGGTTACCCTTTTGTCCCTGCCGTGCTGCTTTAAACACCATAGTGCCTAAAAACACCATCAACAAATTTATTTTATAGCAATTTTGAATTGATAGGGTCTTTTTTCAGTGATTATGTCACTAATTCTTAGTGGGTTATGTTTGTTTGTTTTTAAAGGGTTTACTGATTTTAATAGCCAATTGAATTTGGTTTGTGTGATTAATTTTTCATTGGTGATAATTAGGTATTTTGAGATTTATTTTATTGATTAAAATAATAACTTGAAATGGGTTTTGTATTTTTGGATGAATGTTTTAATTCCTATTGGTTTATAGGGTTTCAACATTATCTTTCAATGTTGGGTTCCTTAATTCTCATTCCACTCGTCATGGTTCCTGCAATGGGTGGCTCTCAAGTGAGTGTTTTCTCACTTTCTCAATTCATAAATCTTATAACTTAACTGCGACTATGTGCTGATTGAGTTTAATGGATGTCGGAGGATACATCTAATATGGTATCAGATGTGCTTTTACTTTTTTAGCATTTTAAGCTTATAGTTATTATTATTCTGATTTTGGAAAGTGGCAGTGAATGTTTTTATTTGTTTTTTGTAATTATTATGGAGTGGGTAAAAAAATGTATGTTTTTTTTTTTTTTAATGTATTGGCAGTTTACTAGCAGTTTTAGGTTCTGTTGATATTGAGGCGATGTAGATTTTGATTTATAGTTATGAAATAGAATTACCAACTGTTAAGAATTGCTCAGTATGTAACTGTGTTAAAACCAATTAGTGTTAAAAGTAAATCCGAAACTGTCCACCAAATTTGTATATGTGTTACCACACTGTTGCATATCTCTTTCGGGTCGATGGGAAAGATTTTTTTTACTTGATATAGTAGAGTTAGAGAATGATGCCATTTGTATATTCATATGCATGTACATGTATGATATTATAAGATAAGCATATAAGAAAGTATGGTTAAGGTAAAAGAAAGTATTAGAAATAAACATGCATATGTGGGTGGTTTACGATTTTCAGAAATTAAATTAAAGATAAGAATCCTTTTGAAATTTAAAGAGTTTTAAAGAAAAGTTTCAAAAGTTTTCTTTTGAAAGAAATGTATTTTAGAAATTATTTTTACAGTTTTGAGATATAGAATATGATTTTATGATTTTTAGGGAATGAGGGAAAAAAACCCACCCTAGTATGTAATCCAAGATACAGTTGGAATTGACGGATACAGAGAACATGTGCACATGTAGAGGACTGGGGGGACGGTGACACGTAATGCCCCCAGATCCTAGTTCAAGACTAGAGATGACAGATGCCCCGAAATCCTGGTTTCAGAGCTTGGGTGGTAGCATAGATTCGCACCCCCAGTTCTAGTTTGTGGTGTGACACGTCCAGTTGAGTCGTGGCCCTGGGCGTAGAGCACCACCAGTTTTAGAGATGCCCAGTGTAACATCCCGCCTAGGCCAGGACGCTACCGGCAGGAGACAGGTCGCCTCTTATTCTGACCAAATTTCGACATGATGTATTAGTAATATCATGCAACCTGGCTTATAGCCATCACCATGAGACAACCTGCTCAAACAAACTCATCAAACATGAAAACTCACTAGGCCTCAGGCCTGAACTCAATGAACAAAAGTAAATAACTTGGCCTCCGGCCAGAACTCAAAATAAAACTACAGCACTACTTAACTTTTACATAAGAGATACACATGTAAATACATATATAAGGGTCGTGAGGACCCATAACTCGACCCAGGACTCCAGGACACTCTTGACTGCAGTTGGGGCGATCCACTATCTTTAAAGTCTTCACAGAAATCCTGTGGGCTCAGTACGACTGCCACTGACCTCCAAAACTACAAACTGATACGGTGTGAGTCTTAATGACTTAGTAAGAAAACATGTACATGTAACATCCCGCCTATCCCAGGATGCTACCGGCAGGAGACAGACTAACCCTACCTACATAAGCCTCTTATTCTAACAAAATTTCGGCATGATGTATTCATAACATCATGCAACCTGGCTTATAGCCAGCACCATGAGACAACCTACTCAAACAAACTCAACAAATATGTAACATCACTAGGCCTCAAGCCTGAACTCAATGAACAAAAGTAAATCACTTGGCCTCCGGCCAGAACTCAAAATAAAACTATGCTATTACAACTTTTACACATGAAATCCAAATGCAAGTACAAAGACAAGGGCCGTGAGGACCCATAACTCGACCCATGACTCAAAACGCTCTTGATTGGAATTGGGGCGATCCACTGTCTTCAAAGTCTGCACCGATCTTCTGCTGGTTCTTAACAACTGCTACTGACCTGCAAAACTATAAATTGTGGTGGTGTGAGTCATAATGACTCAGTAAGTAACCATGCAAATAACTATGAAGTCCGAATTAATTATCTATTTCCTAACCATTTCACAAACATGTTACTTTAGCTGATCATCAGGTGCTACTCTTATTTGCTATATATTTTACCAAACATCTGTAAACTATAGGTAATTATATATATTAAGTTTCTATGTCACAAATATATAAGACTCATCATGCTACTATGCACTCGTACCTTACAAATTGTTAACTCTATATGAATATGCGATGCACAAAGTTAACCATATAATCATGAATATGAAATCATATAATCATGCATTAATAACGTCTATATGCATCTCAAATGAATTTCTAGACTATATGAATTCGTATGCGTGTCTTATAAACTATAATCTACTTAAACATACTATGCTTTTAGAAAGTGCTTTCTGAAAACCCTTTTGTTTTTGAAGAACCATTTTTCTAAAAGTTTCTTTCTAAAACTCATTGCTGAAAACTTTACTTGAAAACTGGTTTCTGCTATAAGATTCTGATTTTCTTATAAAAACTGCTAGTTCTGGAAACTATTTTTAAAATCTGTTTTCTGAAAACTGTTTACTAAAAACTGAGTTCTGAAATCTGGATACAGAAAATCTGGAAACTTTATACTAAAGATCTGAAAATTTAAATACAACTATTTATAAAGAAACTTATTTCTGAAAACTGTATACTGAAAACTGAAAATACTCGATGCCCAGGACAACAACTCAACTGGCAGAATCACTGAAATCTAATGATACTAGATGCCCAGGACAACAACTCAACTGGCAACATCTCTGAGGCTGGTGGTGCCCTACGTCCAGGACAAAAACTCAACTGGCAGTGTAGCCACCACTAGGGACCAGGTACACGATCTTAAGCCGCCATCCTGGCCCTACATGTGCACATGTTCTCTGTATCCGTCAATTCCAACTGTATCTCAAGTTACATACTGGGGTGAGGTTTTACCTCATACCCCGAAAACCATAAAACCATATACTGTATCTCAAAACTGAAAGGAAACTTTTCTGAAATTCTTTCTTTCAAAAGCATCTACAACTTTTCTTAAAACACGTTAAATTTCAAAAACATTGTTACCTGCAACCCAGTCTCTGAAAATCTTAACACACACATGCACACGCATCTATGCATTTCTCATGCTTCTTTCTACTCTAGCCAAGATTTAATAAATGTCATACATGTACATGCACATGCTCATGCGTACTCATAAATCAAAGTTATATGTATTCTATTCCTTACATGCTTCTATCTTGAGTTAACTCATGTTCTATACGACTTTTCTATCCTCATCTTACTTTGCGTATAATGCACATGCTCACTTATATGATAAGTTGCCATAACTTTATAAATTCATACACTTTGATAAGCACTCACACATAATAGTATAAATCCACACTCAAGTCAACTTATATTAGCTTTTCGACCAAATTATCATATCAACACAATTTTAAAATCAACTTATGCAAATCAAACATAAAACCAATATCACAGATTCCATAATTATGCTTACACATACGATACCAAAGCTCTTCTACTAAATCAGACTTCAAACATATATGGGTTTCAAAATCTTAGTTCTTAAACTTACTTACCATTTCCTAACTATCAACTTGTGCTCAAGAATCTCATGTCATAAACTTACATATTTTCACATGCCATGCATATACTACTCATTATACTCTTTATCATCTTATGTACATGTATCAATACTCATGTTGTTAAACATACCTATACATATGCTTACTTTCGTATAAATATGAACCTTTGCATTCATACAAGCCTTATATACTTTCTAGCTCATATTTACTCATGCATACTAATATTCTTATATAATGCATAAATTATAAACTTTTATTCATATCACTAGTCTCATTCCCTAGGGTGTAGTTTTCTACAACCCCTAAACCCAAGTCTCATTATAGCATATTTATAAACATCTGCTCACGGTTTATATATATGCATATACTTATCATTTCTTATACTTTCCAATCTTAGGTTTGCTGATTCCTACTGCTTACATACTCATACATATGTGTGTGTGTGTATATGTGTGTGTGTGTGTGTGTGTGTGTGTGTGTGTATATATATATATATATATATATATATATATATATATATATTCGGTTTCATGTTTACACATATATCTATAAATGTTATTTGTTATTTAAATCTACTCAAAATACATCACGAATAATCATCGCATGGAATACTTACCTGGCTAGGCGATCACTAGTAATCTTGGTATGATCTGTCAAAACAAATAACAACACGGGATCAGAACGGCTATTTGCGGAACTTCCAACTCATCTATAAAAACTCCGGACCTTTCCGGAATACACGAATCATCTCCGTTCCTACGGTTTAAGCTTCACTACTCTAACACATATCTTTCTATACTATTATAACTAACTAAATAGATTATATTCTCGTTTTACGCTTTTACGGCAAATCTTACGGAAATGTTTCCGCAAAGGCTACGGAAGGCTCTTCGGACCCTCCGAACTAATCCAGAATTACTTAACTACTCTCGGAATATCAAATTTATATCATCTTCATGATTACGATCATCTACGCTCCATCGCGCGAGAAACTCTGTTTTACCGGAAACTCGTTAATTCTACCGGATCGATCTAATCTATTCTATTTCTCACTGGATTCTGCCACATTAATTGTTTTAACAAATTAAAACATATCCAATTCATTTCATGCTAATTCACTACACTAAGGAATTACTGGAAACATCCGAATATAAAACTCTAAACTTTAAAATAAAAAATTCTAAACTGAGAGTCGTACCAAAATTCCGAGGCCATATTCGGACTCCCATAGGCCATACGAACGTGCTGGTATCATCGGAATTCTGATCGGAGTTACTGTTCATCATAGGTTACTATTCATCCGATGCTTCTTTCCTCGTTTCGTGTCCAACCAGCCACTGTTCGGAAAAATCAATTCCACATACTCGTAGTACTCGTCGAGGGCTTCGATTTGGTAGGTGGCTCGGGCCGTGAATCGAAGCGACGAGCTGGGATCGAGAAACCACAAGCGCGTTCTCTCCCCTCTTTCTCGCCGTTCGCCGAGAGTTGGGGCTGCTACCGGCCACCACGTGACAGGGGGTGGCCGGCGCACCCCTCCGGCTGCTTACACCGACCGGAAGTGGCCGACAGGCCGTCGGCGCGACCAGAAGTCTTCACAATGGGTTTGGACGTTTGAGGGGGCTTGAGAGAGATAGTTTGGTTTTGCACTTGTTACAATTTTCCAAAAGCTTAAGGCTTTATATAGTTTCCTGGAAAATATCAAAGAGGTCCGCCAAATTTGCTGTTTAGCCCATATCATGGAACTTTCTGGAATTTCGCATTTTCTGAGCCCTTCTAATACGATTCTCGAAAAGTGCTCAACATGAAAGTTGTTCGTCTCTGGAAAACGAGTCGATGGTTCAAGAAACAACTCGATCGGAGTTCATTTGATAATTCCGTGACCAAAACTATAAACTTTACGCGTTTTACAAAAATCGTGAAACTGGCTTTTGATCCCACACGTTTTCCAACGCGACGAAAATTCATAATAAATTATTCCAACCTATATAACATCACTTGAACTCTTATTCTTCATTTTATCATATTCTGAGACTATAACATCAGTCTGTGAATCTCCCAGAACAGTCTCGAAAATCTGGGATGTTACAGTACATAACTTAACATCAACCACTCACAAAATCTGAATTCCCAATTATAAATTTACTTGAAATTTCTATATGCCTAAGCAACTAAAATTAAGTGTGAGCTAATTATCTAGATCTTACCCCTTTACAAACTTGTTACCTGATGCTAATCCTCTTATCTGATTCTCATATACTTTGAAATCTATTTATCGTTTTGTGGTTTAAACATCTTAATATATATACATATAAACATCAAGTATTCATATCACCGATAGTCATTTTGCTTATTAAAAATTCTTTCGTTTGATCACATATATATCTCATGTTCTGAATACTAGTTATATTTTCATATATTCATAATATACGAGTCAAGTTATCTTACCCCAATGCTCTCTGAAAAAAAAACTCATTGTATGTAGACATACAATACATATAAACATCCGTCATATATTTACATGAATGTGATTATGATGTCATGTATTAACATCAACTATATGCATCTCATATGAATTACTAGAATACATTATTTATATACAAGATTTGTAAACCATATCAACTTTAACATGCTATGTCTTTAGAAAATGCTTTTTGAAAACCCTTTCTGAAAAATTAACTTGAAAACTGATTTCTGCTTTAAAATTCTGAATTTCTTATAAAACTAATGTTTCTGGAAACTTTCTTTTCTAAAAGGCTCTTTCTGAAAGCTGTAACTGAAAACTGAAATCTGAAAGACTGTTTCTAAGTTATATTTCTGAAAACTGTTTACTATAATCTGATTTCTGAAATCTAGGCACTGAAAATCTGAAAACTGAAAACTAGAAATACTCGATGCTCAGGACAACAGCTCAACTGCGACATCCCTGAAAAACTGACGGTGGTGCCCTACGTCCAGGACAACAGATCAACTGGCAACGTAGAGATCTACACCAAGGACAACAGCTCAACTGGCAGTGTAGCCACCACTAGGACCGGGTACACGATCCTAAGCAGCCATCCTGGCCCTACATATGCACATGTTCTCTGTATCCGTCAATTTCAATCATATCTCGAGTTACATTCTGGGGTGAGGTTTTACCTCATGCCCCGTAAATCACGTAAAAACTGCTGATAAACTTTTTAAAACATAAATCAAATCTCAAAACTGTAAGAAACTTTTCTGAAATACTTTTCTTTCAAAAGCATCTATAACTTTTCTTTAAAACACTTTAAATTTCAAAAACATTGTTAACTGTAGCTCAATCTCTGAAAATCTTAACATATACACATACATATGCATTTCTCATGCTTCTTTATACTCTAGCCATGATTCAATCTATAATGATCTTATAAACTGTATGCTCAGAATATCAATAGAATACTTACTCAAACTAAAACATATTAAATTTATCTTTCATTCATACTACCAACGATGTACATATACATATACTTCTAATACTATCTTACTAATTCCATACTTATATCTGTAAACATGTTCAACTCAGATACTACATCACTTTATGTACATACAATAACTTATATTCTTTCAAATCGTTAACTGATCTCTAGGCTTATAGTGTTTATAAACTATTTGCTCTTTTACTCACATAAACATGCTTTTTATAATCCTTACGTCACATATCTCTATTATATAACTAAGAATTTTACTCACATGTAATTACTTTCTTACAAACCATCATTCTTTAAACTTTAATCTCATTCCCTAGGGTGTAGTTTCTTCAACTCCCAAACCCAAGTCTCAAAATATTATATTCATAAACATTACCTTATTCGTATGCTCTGTCTATGAATATATATATATATATATATATATATAATATATATATATATATATATATATATAGGTTTATACCTACATATGTATTTCTTTACATCTATAA
This sequence comes from Zanthoxylum bungeanum, assembly GCA_019454045.1. Lineage (NCBI taxonomy): Eukaryota > Viridiplantae > Streptophyta > Magnoliopsida > Sapindales > Rutaceae > Zanthoxylum > Zanthoxylum bungeanum. The sequence continues at coordinate 185,037 of SKCR01015502.1, forward strand.
GTTCATGCTTATCTTTTGCTCATATCTCTGCTTATAACTGCTTACTCTTATCTATATGTGTATATAAATTCACCTACTTCTTTCTTCTACGTTCATCATTATATATATACAGGTTTCATGCATATAATTATATACAACTTTATTACATTACTAATTTCGATCAACATTAAATTTCTTAAGTATTCGTAGCATGAGTTACTTACCTGGCTTGCGGACAATCTTAACCTGGATCCGATCTGTCAAAATAAGTAACAAAACACGGTCAGAACCGCTATTTGTGGAACTTTCTACTCATCTATAATAATCTACGGACTTTTTCGGAATACTCGAATCCTCTTTGATTCTACCGTTCAAGCTTCAATACTCTAATATATGCTCATATATACTATTCTAAACTAGATAGACTGTTCAGATTCTCATTTTACACGTTTGCGGTAAAACTTGCGGAAAAGTTTTTGCAAACACTACGGAAGGATCTCGAACCCTCTGAACTAATCCGGAATTACTCAATTACCCTTGCAATATCATATTTATATCATCATCATAATTATGGTCATATACGCTCAGTCGCGCGAGAAACTCTGTTTTTTACCGGGAACTCGCTAATTCTACCGGATCAATCTAATCTATTCCGTTTCTCCTCGGATTTTTTTTTTTTTTTTTTTTTTTAAATAAAACATATCCAATTCATTTCATGCTAATTCGCTAAACTACGAAACTACCGGAAACATCCGAATACAAAATTGTAAACTTTAAAATAATAAATTCTAAACGGAGAGTCGTACCGAAATTCCGAGGCCATATTCGGACTCCCATCGGCCATACGAACGTGCTTGTGACTTCGGAATTCCGATCGGAGTTACTGTTCATCACATGTTACTATTCATCTGATGCTTCTTTCCTCGTTTCACGTGTAACCGACCGCTGTTCGGCAAAATCAACTCCGTACACTCGTAGTACTCTCCGAGAGATTCGATTTGGTAGGTGGTTCGGGCCGTGAAATGAGCCGACGAGCCGGGATCAACTAACCCATTCGCACCTCTTTTTCCTCCTTCCTACCGCCGATCTGGTCGCCGTTCACGAAATCTCCGGCCACCACGAGCTGCGTCGTGGCCGGACGATCAGGTGGGCATCGGTGTGCCACCGGACAGTCGCCGGAATCCAGCCGACGCCCTCTTCTTCTCTCTCGCACACTTGACGTGCGACTCCCCCTCTCTTTCTTTTTTTTTTTTTTGTTTTCTATTTGTGTAATTGCTAAACAATAAAATAATTATAATAAAAATAAAAATATCTAAATCTAGAAATGACTAAAATGCCCCCACTAGGAAGGGTAGTTTCGTAAATCTTCACTTTTGAAGCCCTTCTGGCGAGATTCTCGAAAAGTGCTCAACACGAAAGATGTTCATCTCGCAAAAACAAGTTTGATGGTTCAAGAATCAACTCGATCGGAGTTCGTTTGCTAATTTTATGACCAAAACTGTAAACTTTACGTGTTTTACGAAAATCGCGCAACTGACTTTTAACCCCAAGCATTTTCCAACGCAATGAATATTCATAATATATCATTCAAACTCATATATCATCACTTAAACTCTTTTTCTTCATTATCATTTTGCTTCGAGACTATAACATCGTTCCGGGAATCTTCTAGAACAGTCCTGAAAATCTGGGATGTTACACCCAGTTGAGTCATGGTCCTAGGCATAGAGCACCACCCAGTTGAGTCGTTGTCCTAGGTGTAGAGAAATGTTCAGTTGAGTCGTTGTCTTGGACATAGAGCACCATCAGTTTTAAAGACCCGGTTGAGTATTCTCGGACACGTCCAGTTGAGTCGGTTTCCTAGGTGTAGAATAGTTTCCAGTTTCCAATTTTCAGATCATCAGTACATAGTTTTCAGATCATCAGTACATAGTTTTCAAAAGTCCGATTTTAGTAAATAATTTTCAGAAACTAGATTTTAGAAACAGTTTCCAGAAACCAGAGATTCTGAGCATGTTTTCAGAAAACAAGTTTTATAAAGAGATCTTCTAACAGAGTTTTAAGTAAAGAATTTTCAGAAAATAGTTTTCAGGAAACATCTTTTCAGAAAAGGGTTTTCAAAAAGTATTTTATAAAAAGCATGGCATGTTAAAGTAGAGTATAATTCATGAATTATGTATATAGACCATATATATTCTAGAAACCATTTGAGTTGCATATAACTGACATTTATGCATGATAGCATTATTACACTTATATGTATATTTGATCGATTTTTGTAAGAGTTATATGTTTACATAGAATGAACCTTTTTAATTACTGGTGTATGATAATATGATTACATTTATATATGTACTCATGATTGAAAATAGTGTGGTAAACGTTTAAAAGGAAGAATATTTCATAAATCCGATTTGATGATATTTCAATGAAATAAAAGAAAGATAATTATGATAAATGCCCGAACTAAATTAGCAAAGAGTAAGTAGGTAAGTATTGAAATATCATAGTAGCGCAGTGAAAACATGATAAGACTTAACTTAGTGAATAAGGATATGGATGATGAATGTAAATAGGATTTAAAGTTTATGTATGAATAGTTAGAGAGCGTGGTAGCAAGTAATAAGTTTAAAAAAAATGGATAAAAGTTATATAGTAATTCAGACTTGGTAATTATGTGTATGGTCACATAGACATTTTAAGTTATTAATAGAATAAGATTCAGACTTTGTGTGTTTGTCGCTCAATGTAGGAATATAGTTACTTACTGAGTCTTATGACTCACTATTCTACAGTGTTTGAGTTTTATAGGTTGGTGACCAGATCGGTCAGCCATAGACATCAGAGCTTGAGAAGCCGGACAGTAGTACTGCAGTTAGCCAGTCACCAAGTCTTGGGGAGAATTAAGCGTGGTTGTAAAGAAATTGAGTTGTATAAGTTTAGTTACAAAACTTTTTATTTATACATATTTTTGGGCATGGAGCCCAATTGTATTATGTTTTGTGTTCATTAAATGAGTGTTATATTATGTGTTTGGGCTCTATATGTTATTTGGAGGTGCTGGACTTTGATATAGGTTGCATTGACTTTTAGCAGAGGTCATGCCGAAATTTCGTCAGAGTCAGAGGCTTATGGAAGCAGAATTAGCCAGTCCTACAGGTAGCATCTCCGGTAGCGAGATGTTACAAAGATGGTATCAGAGCAAAGGTTATAGAATGTCGGTGACTGCAACTGCTGACTATTTAACGATCTCAGTAAGTACGTGTTTTTTATAGACCTATCGGTATTTGTTTGATGTTTGATTTCAATATGCCTAGATCAAAATTCGAGGATGAATCCTATATAAGGAGGGATGAATGTAACATCATGTGTTATTCTAGCATGTTGTGTGAATTTTATTTTCGCGCGTGAGGTCGCATTTGAGTGCGAGTTTTTTTTTTTTTTTTAAATAGGAAATGGTAACATTTTCATGAAATTAATTACAATTTTATATTAGATTAAATTTAAGGAGTGAAAAGGCAAATACCACACTAGTAATAAAAAATTAAATAAATCTAGAAAATTCTACAAATACAAACATGTATCATATTTATAATACACACACGTGTTACGTACACACCCACACACGCTTAACACACACACAAAGAAACAATGGGAAGGGATGAGAAAGAGAGAGAAACCAGGAGAAAAAAAAAAGAGAAGAGAGATCGAGAAAACAATAAGAGAGAGAAAGAGAAAGAGAAAGAACAACCGAGAGAGAGAGCAGGATAAACTGGAAAAGAGAGAGGGGTGAGAGCTGTTCCATAAGTTCATCCTCTGAAATTGGTTCGGTGTGGTGGCAGTGAGTAGAAGTAGTGAATAGAAAGAGAGGGGCTGAGCCGAGTGAGAGAAACCGTGAGCAGAGGAGATGGTGGTGGTTGATGGAATGGATGATGACGGGTTTATGAGTCGATAATCGCAATAGAGACACTCCTAGTCTCGATGAGAGCTTTAAAGACTTAATTTCAATTTATTTTATAGCAATTTTGAATTGATAGTGTCCTTTTTCAGTGATTATGTCACTAATTCTTTGTGGGTTATGTTTGTTTTGTTTAAAGGGTTTACTGATTTTAATGGCCAATTGAATTTGGTTTGTGTCATTAATTGTTTAATGGTGATAATTAGGTATTTTGAGATTTATTTTATTGATTATAATAATGACTAGAAATGGGTTTTGTATTTTTAGATGAATGTTTCAGTTCACATTGGTTTATATGGGTTTCAACATTATCTGTCAATGTTGGGTTCCTTAATTCTCATTCCACTCGTCATAGTTCCTGCGATGGGTGGCTCTTAAGTGAGTGTTTTGTCACTTTCTCAATTCATAAATCTTATATCTTAACTGCGACTATGTGCTAATTGAGTTTAATGAATGTAGGAGGATACTTCAAATGTGGTATCAGATGTGCCTTTAATTTTTTAGCATTATAAGCTTATAGTTATTATTATTATTATCTTGGAAAGTGGCAGTGAATGTTTTTATTTGTTTTTTGTAATTATTAGGGAATGGGTCACAAAAAGTAAATTTTTTTTTTTTTTTTGTGTATTGGCAGTTTACAAGCAGTTTTAGGTTCTGTTGAGATTGAGGCGATGTGGATTTTATTTTTTAGTTGTGAAATAGAATTACCAGCTGTTAAGAATTGTTCAGTATGTAACTGTGTTAAAACCAAATAGTGTTATAAGTAAAGCTGAAACTGTCCACCAAATTTGTATCGGTGTTACAACATTATTACATACCTCTTTCGGGTCGATGGGAAAGATTTTTTTACTTGACATAGGAGAATTAGAGAATTATGCCATTTGTATAATTGATTCCTACTCAAACATGAACCACTATCAAATGTTTCAATTTGAGTAACCCTGATGTATGTATGAAATGAATGCATGTTCATGTATGATATTATAAGATAAGCACATAATAAAGTATGGTTAGGGTAAAAGAAAGTATAAGAAATGAACATGCATATGTGGGTGGTTTACGATTTTTAGAAATTAAATTAAAGATAAGAATCTTTTTTGAAATTTAAAGAGTTTTAAAGAAAAGTTTCAAAAGTTTTCTTTTGAAAGAAATGTATTTTAGAAAATGTTTTTATAGTTTTTATATATAGAATATGATTTTATGATTTTTTATGGCATGAGGGAAAAAACTCACCCAGTATGTAACTCGAGATACAGTTGGAATTGACGGATACAGAAAATATGTGCACATGTAGAGGACTGGGGGACGGCGATATGTAATGCCCCCAGATCCTAGTTTAGGACTAAGGATGACATATGCCCCAAAATCCTGGTTTTAGAGCTTGGGTGGTAGCATAGATCCGCACCCCCAGTTCTAGTTTGCGGTGTGACAAGTCCAGTTGAGTCATAGTCATGGGCGTGGAGCACCACCAGTTTTAGAGATACCCAGTGAGTCATGGTCTTGGGCATAGAGCACCACCCAGTTGAGTCATTGTCCTAGGTGTAGAGAAATATCCAGTTGAGTCGTTGTCATGGACATAGAGTACCATCAGTTTCAGAGACCCGATTGAGAATTTCCGGACACGTCCAATTGAGTCGGTTTCTTGGGCATAGAATAGTTTCCAGTTTTCAGATTTTCAGTACATAGTTTTCAAATCATCAGTTCATAGTTTTCAAAAGTCGGATTTTAGTAAACAGTTTTCAGAAACTCGATTTTAGAAACAGTTTTCAGAAACCAGAGATTCATAACATATTTTCAGAGAAAATAAGTTTTATAAAGAGATCTTCAAACATAGTTTTAAGCAAAGAATTTTCAGGAAACAGCTCTTTAGAAAAGGGTTTTCAAAAAATATTTTATAAAAAGCATGGCGTGTTAAAATAGAGTACAATTAATAAATTATGCATATAGACTATATATATTCTAGAAACCATTTAAGTTGTATATAACTGGTATTTATCCATGATAGCATTAGTACACTTATATGTATATTTGATGTATGTTTGTTCGAGTTATATGTTTACATAGAAGGCACCTTTGTAATTACTGGTGTATGATAATATGATCACATTTATTTATGTACTCATGATTAAAAATAGTGTGGTAAATGTTTAATATGAAGAATATTTCATAAATCCAATTTGATGATATTTCAATGAAAGAAAAGAAAGATAATTATGATAAATGCCCGAACTAGATTAGCAAAGAGTAAGTAGGTAAGTATTGAAATATCAGAGTAGCGCATCTAAAGTATGATAAGACTTGACTTAGTGGATAAGGATATGGATGTTGAATGTAAATAGGATTTAAAGTTTATGTATGAATAGTTAGAGAGGCTGGTAGCAAGTAATAAGTTTTTAAAAAATGGATAAAAGTTATATAGTAATTCAGATTTTGTAATTATGTGTATGGTAACATAGAAAGTTTATGTTATTAACATAATAAGATTCAGACCTTGTGTGTTTGTCGCTAAAGGTAGGAGCATAGTTACTTACTGAGTCCTATGACTCACTATTCTATAGTGTTTGAGTTTTACAAGTTGGTGACCAGATAGGTCGTCCATAGACATCAGAGCTTGAAAAGCCGGATTGTTGGATAATTATGACCCATGACATCACTATTTGTAGAAGACATTTGGTATTTATACAAATTAACTATGGGACAAAGGAAATTACTATTTTATAATTTTGTAATTGGATTACTTTGATATAGAAATGATAAAAGTCCTTATTATTAGTTCTGGATTAATAAGATATGAGACAATATTAATCCACGAAAGGTTTAATCATTAAATATCCTTAGTCATAGTATTACCGAGATTGGATATCGATAATGCGGAACAGACTAGTATTACACTAGTGCGCGCTATGGAAGCTTCACGATATATTCTCATATATTTAAGTATTGGATAGTTATGCAAGTGTGATAGGAGGTTCTGTTAGCCGTTGGACGGAAACAACTTCGCTCTGGATAGACTCCTCAGAGTTGGTAGTATGACTATGTGTTTATGGGAATCCGAATCAGGATATGTATATGTGGTCTTAACCTGAGACTTGCATCGCTAATACTTGCGACAATTAGTACGCTTTGGTTTTGGTCGTCCGGAGCTTTAACAAGTTTTGTGTACTCCTCTTCTGGGTTTACTGAGAATCGTAGTGTATTGGGTGTGATGTCAAGATGGAAGTATCACTTCATTCATATGGAGATGACGTTCACGCAGGGATACAGAACTAGTACTCTTAAATGCTGCAGTTATCGGGATAGTATGACTAGGTCATGATTATCCGATTGCAGAGACTAGCTGCTAGTGATCTGATCATGCTTCGTACGGGGCAGACACAATTCCAGCCCTAGGCCGAGCATGTGACATTCGACACTGGATCGTATTACGCAATACATTGTATACTACGCCTGATAAAGATTATATATTCCATGTTGAATATTTCTGGAGAATTAGGTAGGCACACTACTTTGCCAGAAGCCAACCATGTCTTGTAAATCGGTGAGAACGTGGTACGTGGTATGCACGTGTCGGATAGTTCGACAACCGTTTTTACTGCCAACATATCCATGGATCTCTTGGGTTGCTTCCCAAAGATTCACCGATGACATTTGACTCGAACAGAATTAATCTGAGATTAATTATAAGAGAGAGAATTAATATGGGAATAATTACTGTGAGAATTAATCTGGGATTAATTATGAGAGAGAAAGTTAATCTGTGATTAATTGCGGAAAGAATTTATATGGGATTAAATTCGTCTAGAAGAGATAACATGATTATTTTGGAATTAATCGGCAATGTAAATTTAATAGTTAAATTAGTTTTACTATTTAATTTATTTAATTGGGCTAAAATAATATATATGATATATTAATTGAAACTGGATTTCAATATGAAATTAAAATTGGATTTTAATTCAAGCGAACGAATTAATTTGGAATTAATTCGTAAGCGACTTTCGTCACAATTTTGCGAGGCATTATTATTTAATTAAATTGGATTTAATTATTAAGCGACAAAAAATTCTTTTAGTTGGATTAAACGAACCGAGCCCAAAGTGTGTTTTGTAAGCCAACTTGAATTTGTAATTTAAAGTGGTGGGACCCACTTACTTATATCAATTGTTATACATTTGATGGAAGTGGTTGGGAAAATCTAATTGGATTTTTTAATAACAACACACTAACCAAGTCCACTTGTGATGTAAGTTGTTGAAAAAGTAAATTGCATATTATTATAACAAACCAACCAAGTTCACAACTATGCACAACTCTCTCTTTCATCCAAAATCCTCCATTGCCGTGAGCTTGGTTATCTCTCTCCATTGGATTTTTGTTTCAAAAATAATCATTGCTAGCACTTTGAGAGTTAAAGTAAATGTGATAGGGAAACTCACCCTTGAGTTTGGAATTCACCATCAAGCTTGGAGCTTCTTCATCAACAAACAAAGATTTTGAAATCACACATCCGTTCAATGTAAGTTTTTTCGCAAACTCCCTTGATCATTCACACACAATATCATGACTTAGAGACCTTGGGCATGTCTATGACACTAACAATGGTATCAAGAGTCAATCTAAGCATGATTTGAATTCTAGGGTTAATGACTTTAATTTGGGTATTTTTGCTTGGAGCTTGATTTTTCCAAATTGATTGTTTGGTTGTGTTTAGATTATGATGAATTGGATTTTTTCATCATTGGATTTGTGAAAAATTGATTAAATTAATTTTACCCAAAATCCCTTGACCGGTGTAATCACACGAGTATAACTCAAGCGCACGTATCGTTCAAGTAGTATAAAAATATCGATCCCATGAGGACTTAATTCCTACTATTATTATTAATTATTAATACTATTTATTTATAGGTATCTAATTGAGGGAGAAGATGATGATTGCTTTTGGTCGGTTTAAAGTGGATTTCCTTAAATAGAATAAATAAACAAAAGAAAATACTAAGGAAAATAACAAAAGACTCAAAGATCTAGGGTTGTGACTCCACACAATATTATTATAAAGATGAATTGATTCTCTTATATATGTGTAATAAATTAGTTTGCTAACCTAGAACACAAAATTATGCAAAAGCCTCTGTCGATGGTCAACTGCACATACCAGTATAATCCATTTAAACCATATGTCTATATTAACCAAATTACCTAGATTCATGAAGATCAAGTTTTAATTGTGGCTACCCCTGTCCGACAGGTATATGTCTATCCTGTAAGGAAATCAATTAAAGGGTTATCTATCCTCAAGGAAGATCGTGAGCTATTGAATCTAAGGCTGAAACCTAAAATCCCTTTTCCAAGTTCATTTTAAGTTTTACCACATCAATCTTTTTGGTGATCAAGCAACAAGAAACATTAAGCTTAAGACTCAATAAACAAACTAAAGAATTACCCATTATATAATTAAATCAATTATTAAGCTTGTTAATATTGTGTTTCATCACTTCCCTAGAATAAAAATAAAATGTTGGGGGTTGGGAGATCCACCTTTACTATATATAATTTAGAAATCTCCCTTACTATAATATAGAATTTATCAGTGATATTACCAATCAGCCATATAGGAGGTATCCTCATTGAGTCAGATTTTAATTAAGTCCAACCAGCCATAAATGCGGTATCATTATTTGTCCATAAACCAGCCATATAGGCGGTAATTATCTGTCACCTAAAGACCGACCATATAGGCAGTGTCACTTTATGTCAAATAAATAAAACCAGCCATTAAGGCGGTAATCCTTTTAATTTAAATTATAATTTCCATATTATAATTAAGGGAGATTAATCTAAATTAAAATAATAAAAGCTTCACCATTCCCCATTGAAAATCTAACTACAAAACATTAAAAAAAAATAGAAGAAGAGAAACTAATATTATTACTGAAAATAAAAATGCATAAATTAAATACTGAAAATAAATACAAACAAGATGCAATCCTTATATTCCTTATAAAAATCTAAGGAAAGCATGAGAATTACAAATGAAATGGCTTGGTATTTATAGGAAAATCTAAAGGCTTCCACCAATTTCTCCACCGATTGCTCCACCAATTGCTCCACCAAACATGACACCAAACATGGCATCAAACATGGCACCAAACATGGCACCAAACATGCAAGCATTTTTTTGTGGAAGTTTGACAATTTTTATTTTTATTTATTTTATTTTATATTTCGAAAATGACTATAGTAATTACTCAAACTATACTGGATTATTCATCAATTTCGGCTTTTCAAACTTCCGAATTCAAAACTATTTAAATCTTAAAAGTTGTAGATCTTTGAGTCTTCTTTAATCTGCAACTTGAATCAGCTCAATCGGATATCAGATGAAAACGTTATGGCCAAAATACGAAACTTGCACAAAATTGGAATTTCGGACTGCACTTCGTGAGGCGTATAGTAGAATTTCGTTTTTGACATTTTTCCTCTAAGTTTCATTGTTTTAGCCCTGAGTTGATTTCATTAAGTCCCAATATTATTTTTATCTACAAAATAAATAAAAACACATCAAAACGTTCATAAAACTCAAGAAACGATACAAAATATTAGGTTAACTGAGTGGGAAATAGTGATATAATTACCACTCATCACACCACAAAACCTAACATTTTGCTAGTCTTCGAGCAAAACAACAAAATAAAATAACATAAACATCTTTAAAATAAAATTAAGCTAAGCCACTTTCGTAGGGATCACTGTTGCATTTAGCGTATGCAACAAGCCTTTAAACCCCTAGGTGTCCCTAGTGGACGAGTTGTAGTCTCGTGAGGGTTTACTGCAATGATACCCACAAATATTTTACAAAAGTAAAAAGGTAATGAAACTAATGCACACAAAAGCAAAAAGACAAGAGAAAATAGAATAAAGAAGTTAGTGACTAATCAGGTGAAACTTCTACTCTAAGTTACTAGTTGTTTTGTTTCTTTCTAAATTACCGAATAAGTAAATTCTCCAATTATAATTACCATTCTCCATATACAAAGCCAACAAAATATTAATCAACTCATTTTTGCCCACAACAGTCACAAGTGCAGTTGATAAGAGAGTAATATTTTTGTCGTAAAGTTCTATCAAATTTCACACCTTTTTGTAGCAATGGAATCATTTTTTCTGATTTTTCTATTTTTTTTTCTTTTTTTTTTATGATTTTATTTTTATTTATTTTATTTTATATTTCGAAAATGACTATAGTAATTACTCAAACTATACTGGATTATTCATCAATTTCGGCTTTTCAAACTTCCGAATTCAAAACTATTTAAATCTTAAAAGTTGTAGATCTTTGAGTCTTCTTTAATCTGCAACTTGAATCAGCTCAATCGGATATCAGATGAAAACGTTATGGCCAAAATACGAAACTTGCACAAAATTGGAATTTCGGACTGCACTTCGTGAGGCGTATAGTAGAATTTCGTTTTTGACATTTTTCCTCTAAGTTTCATTGTTTTAGCCCTGAGTTGATTTCATTAAGTCCCAATATTATTTTTATCTACAAAATAAATAAAAACACATCAAAACGTTCATAAAACTCAAGAAACGATACAAAATATTAGGTTAACTGAGTGGGAAATAGTGATATAATTACCACTCATCACACCACAAAACCTAACATTTTGCTAGTCTTCGAGCAAAACAACAAAATAAAATAACATAAACATCTTTAAAATAAAATTAAGCTAAGCCACTTTCGTAGGGATCACTGTTGCATTTAGCGTATGCAACAAGCCTTTAAACCCCTAGGTGTCCCTAGTGGACGAGTTGTAGTCTCGTGAGGGTTTACTGCAATGATACCCACAAATATTTTACAAAAGTAAAAAGGTAATGAAACTAATGCACACAAAAGCAAAAAGACAAGAGAAAATAGAATAAAGAAGTTAGTGACTAATCAGGTGAAACTTCTACTCTAAGTTACTAGTTGTTTTGTTTCTTTCTAAATTACCGAATAAGTAAATTCTCCAATTATAATTACCATTCTCCATATACAAAGCCAACAAAATATTAATCAACTCATTTTTGCCCACAACAGTCACAAGTGCAGTTGATAAGAGAGTAATATTTTTGTCGTAAAGTTCTATCAAATTTCACACCTTTTTGTAGCAATGGAATCATTTTTTCTGATTTTTCTATTTTTTTTTCTTTTTTTTTTTATGATTTTATTTTTATTTATATACAATATCTTTCGTCTATGTAGCGAGCTTTAGGGCGGTGGCTCCCAAACCAGTTGGCTTTAGGGCACCACGTGTTAAGACATCCCTACGAACTTAATTACTCAGACTTCAGATATATATTTATTTGGCAACATCTTTGATCAATGTAACGAGCTTTAGGCCAGTGACTCCCAAACCAGTTGGCTTTAGGGCACTAGGTTTTAAGATACCCTTACAGACTTAATAACTCGGATCTCAGATATTTTTTTCACTTTTTTTTTTACTCCATTGCCATTTATAGATGCTTCCTCCAATTAAACTAGAGCACTAAATATTACAAACTTTTCAATTACAGCTCATGTCCGTATGTTAATATGCATATTGATAATACCTGCCAACTGAGCATATGAAGATCCATTTTAGCCAGTTTTATGGAGAATTTACAAAGTAAATAATTCAAAAAGGAAATAAATAAAAATTAACTTGTTTCGAAAATGGGTTGAAATACGTATCAGGAGTGAGAACTCCTTACAAAACTATCTTTCACCAATTTCACCTTTTTAGTCAAAACACAAAAACGCAAAATATTTTTGTAATTTTTGAGAAATTTTCTATTTTTTGTATTTTTTTGAAAATAATTTGGACTAAAAAAAAAAAATAAAAACATCAAACAAAACAAAATAACAAAACAAAATATTAGTTAATTAATCTCCTCCCCCAAACCTAAATGAGACATTTTCCACAATGTCTAAAACAGTAGAAGATGAGTTTAGAAGATATTACCTGGTTAGCTGAAATTCACCGAAAAAAATTACCGATTGAGATCTATGTCCAATTTACGCTTCTTACCATGATCGCTATCTGACCAGTTCAACTTGGAAAGAATGGGGTCGAATTTTGGTTCAAAGGTTAGGATTTGGTCAATTAATTCTTCAGCCTTTGTTGCAGTCAGGAAAACATCATGTACTGATTTTGTGACGAACTCTTGTCTTTTGGCTTCCACAAGAAATACAAACAGAAAATCGAAAAAATATTCAATGTTGAATAATCCAATGGGCTTCTGATGAATGTTCAAGTGCGCCCATAATGCCACTGTGAATATCTCTTCAAATGTTCCGAGCCCACCTAGTAACGTAATAATTGCATCAGCAGTATTGATCATTTCAAGGAGTTGTTCAGACATCCCCGAGACAATGCGTTCATCTCCATTTGTTTGTCTAATTAAGTGTTCGTCCGCCAAAATTTTTGGAATGATTCCCAAAACATGACCGCCACCATCCTGAAAATCTTTTGAAATGCTTCCCATCAATCCAAGATTGCCACCACCATATACTAGGTGCATATTTTTCTCTGCTATGATTCTCCCCAATTCTTTTGCAGCCTCAATGAATTATGGTTTATTACCAGAATTGGATCCATATAAAACACAAATTCGCTTGAATCGCTGTTGTGAAGTTGCTTCCATTTTCTCTCTCTTATTTGGATGTATATCTGGATGTGTCGGAAAGAGAAATTTAGAGCTAAATTTATAGAACCTGAAAATGGGTGAGTAATAGTAGCACTAGTATCTGCCAAATGATAATTATTAGCTTAATGTTAAAATAAATCGTGAAAAGTCAAAAAGTTTAGATCTTGTCGGTGAAATTAACAGAAAAAAATAAAAGAAAAGCAAATCAAAGTAATTATTAAGGCAACAGAATTATGTAAGCTATATGTCACTCGTTTGGTATATAAATCCATTAGGATGCGTCTCAAGAATCCATTCCTTACTCAGCCACCATTAATGAATTAGCTCTCATCTTTGCGATTGCCAAACACTATTCTTAAATGCTCTGTTTGTGCCTTTCCCTACAAAAATAACACACAAAATTAAAAATTCCACAACATGTATACACAAAATATGAAAACATAAATTACAACAAATTGCATGGGTTGCCTCCCTGCTAGCGCTAAATTTTTCGTCTTCAGCCAGACGTGACTGAAATCTATCTATCAAGGAGGTTTCAGTGTCGTGTTGGATGTCTGATTAAAGATAATCCATGAGTGTTTCTTTTGAAGGGTCTCTTCCAATGGTAAGGTGGCAAAAAGAGTTTTGTCCCATTCAGGGCATGGGCCACCTTTTTAAACTTTGTCGCTCCAGTGGTTCCTGAAAAGAAAGAAATAAAATCAGGAGGTCTCGTATGGTGCTTGACTTGGAATGGAAGTTCCATTCTGTTAAACTTCTGGGCGATATCTTTAAATTATACTCCCCAAAAAAGTGATTGTTTCTCTTGAATGCACTGGATCTTCAATAAAGTCAGACATTTGCTCCTTCAATTGCTCTACTTCTTTCTCCACCTTTTCTTCACATATGTATTTGTTGGTTTCTATTGATGTCCCAAGATCATATTAAGCCATGAAATAAGAATGAATACTACTAAGAAGCATGGCGGAAATATACTTACAAAAACGGTTTGGATGTTGAGAGAGCAAAATGAACTCCAAGTGCTCTTTGAGATTCGGCCAAGGTGGATGGTGGAGGAAGATGATGAAGCTCCAAGCTTGCAAATGGATCCCAAGCTCCAAGATCGGTTCCTTATCACCTTTTAAAGATCCTTCAAATGTGCTAGCAAGTAGTGAAAAGAAAATAATTTTCTTTCCACTAAGGGAGAGTCACTGCAATGGCAAGAGGAGAGAAGAAGTTTTTGCCTTTTGTTTTCAATTTGTTTTCCAAAAACAATAATGAAAAAGCTATACAAAAATTTGGTATATGCTTTACAAAAGTCAAAGCAAATTTTTGGCTCCAAAATGGCATTAAATGCCCACACTAACCCCTTTCATGACTAGTGACTGCATGTCACTCACCAAAAAGGTGACATTGACATCTATCACTAGAATGACAAGTGATGTGACTCACGATGTGACTTGTGGACCCCACTTGATTCAAAATGCGAGTGGGCCCGCAAACACTTCCAGGCTCGGTTTCGCTAATTCCTAATTAACGAACTTTCGTCGCGACGTAATTAAATAATTATGCCTAGCGTAATTACTATTGACGTCGCTAACGAATTAATTCTAAATTAACTCGTTTGGCCGAATTAAAATCTAATTTTAATTCCGCGTCGAAATCCAATTTCGTTTAATATATTGAATATTTATCATTTTGTCGATTAATTTCAAATAGTACTTTATCCAAGATAAAGTCTCTCCACAATTAATCCCAGATTAATTATGCTCGAATCATACGTCATCGATGAATCTTCGGGAAGCGACCCAAGAGTTCTCTGGATATGTTGGCAGAAAATACGGTTGTCGGACTATCCGAACACGTACGTACCTCGTACTACGTTTTTATCGATTTACGAGACAAGGTTGGCTTCTAGCAAAGCACCATGCCTACCCAGTTCTCCAGAAATATTCTTACTGGAATATACGATCTATATCATGTGTAGTATACCGTAGTATTGTGTACTACGTTCCGGTATCGGATGTCACGTGCAAGGCCCGGGGCTGGAATAGTGTCTGCCCCGTACGAAGCATATATCGGATATCAAGCAACTAGTCTCTTTGAATCGGATAATCATGACCTTGTCATATTATCCCGATGGTTGCAACACTATAGAGAACCAGTTCTGAATCCCTGCGTGATCATCATCTTCATATGTCTGAAGTGATACTCCCGTCTTGACATCACATCTAATACACTACGATTCTCAATAAACCCAGAAGAGGCGTACACAGAACTTGTTAAAGTCCTCGACGACCAAAACCAATGTTTACCGATTGTCGCAAGTACTAGCGATGCAAGTCTCAGGTTAAGACCAAATACACCTACCCTGAAGCGGACTCCCATAGACATATATACATACTACCAATGGGATTCCGCGCGGGGTCTATCCAGAGCGAAGTTGTTTTCCGTACCATCGGTAAAACACAACCTCTATCGCACTTGCATAAGTATCCTATACTAAACATATGAGAACTATGCCGTTATGCCCTCACAACGCGCACAAGTGCAATACTAGTCTATTCCGCATTATCGATGTCCAATCTCGATAATACTATGACTAGGGATATTTAATGATTAAACCTTTATGGATTGATACTGTCTCATATCATCTCAATCCGGAACTAATCATAAAGACTTTTACCATTTATATATATCAAAGTAAATAAATACAAAACAGTAAAAGACAATTTCATTGCAACATAGTTAATTTTGTACAAAAACACAATGTCTTTTACAAACAGTGACGCTATGGGTCATAACTGTCCAACAATCTCCCACTTGGCCTATAGCCAGTCACTCAAGCATCTAATACCTGAACTATGTACATGTCGCTCAAACTTTTGTTGAGGAATAGCTTTCGTCAATGGATCTGCCATGTTGTCATCTGATGCGACCTTTTCGATCTTCACATCGCCACGATGTATGATCTCACGAATCAGATGGTAACATCGAAGAACATGCTTGGATCGTTGATGAGACCGCGGTTCCTTAGCCTACGCTATTGCCCCGTTTTTGTCACAATATAATGGAACGGGCTCAGCTGCTAACGGAACTACTCCTAATCCAATTAGGAATTTTCGGATCCAAACTGCTTCCTTTGCTGCTTCAGCTGCAGCAATGTACTTCGCTTTTGTTGTTGAATCGGCAACAGTCTCTTGCTTGGAAGATTTCCAGCTCATTGCTCCATTATTAAAATAAAAAATATACCCAGATTGCGACTTGCAGTCGTCTTTGTCGGTTTGGAAAGTTGCATCTGTATATCCAGTTACCTCAAGTTCTCCATCTCCATAGATTAAGAAAGCATCCTTAGTTCGTCTAAGATACTTAAGGATGTTCTTAACCGCCATCCAGTGACCTTCATCTGGAACTGCCTGATAGCGACTACACATGTTCAAAGCATATGAGATCAGGTCGAGTACATATCATGGCATACATGATCGATCTGACTGTCGAGGCGAACGGTATCCGACTCATGTTGTCTCTCTCATCTTGAGTTTTAGGACACATTTCCTTAGATAGATAGATATCGCCATGTGACACTGGTAACATACCTCTCTTGGACTGATCCATGTTGAATCTCTTCAACACTTTGTCAATATATGTACTCTGGGAGAGTCCAAGCAACTTTCTAGATCTATCCTGGTAGATATTTATTCCCAGAATAAAGGCTTTGCCTTCTCCCAGATCTTTCATGGAGAATTTCAATGAAAGCCAAGCTTTCACCGACGTTAGGATGGGAATGTCATTGCCTATAAGCAATACATCGTCAACATAAAGGACAATAAAAGTTAGTGATCTCCCACTAACATTCTTGTATACACAAGGATCATCTTCATTTTGAATGAAATCATATTCTTTTATGATCTCATCAAAACGTTGGTTCCATGACATCAATGTTTGCTTCAGTCTATAAATGGACCGATTTAACTTACGAACCTTGTTTGCAAGTCTAGGCACGATAAAACCGTCAGGCTGTTGCATGTAAACATCTTCCAAAAGTTTTCCGTTAAGGAAAGTGGTTTTAACGTCCATCTGCCATATCTCGTAATCGAAATATGCAGAAATAGCAAGCATTATCCGAATGGATTTAATCATGGCAATGGGTGAGAAAGTTTCATCGTAATCGACACCATGTCGTTGACGATACCCCTTCGCTACAAGCCTAGCTTTATATGTTTGTACGTTGCCATCCATGTCGGTCTTCTTCTTGAAGACCCATTTGCATCCAATAGGCTTTACGCCTTATGGTGCATCAACCAGTGTCAAACTTGGTTGGTGTACATGGAATCCATTTCGGACTTCATGCCTTCTTTCTATAAAGCGGAATCGATATCTTGTATCGCTTCCTCATACGTAGTCGGTTCATTATCCTCAATGAGATTAAAATCTACATGAGGTGAGATCAGAAACCCATACCTCTAAGGTTGTTTCCTGACTCTCTCCGAACTACGCGGTCCTTGTGTAATAGAAGATTGTGGTACAGTCTCATCCCGGATAGACTGTTCTTATTCCGTTGAGGATTCTATGCGAGGAACAGTATCACTCTGATTTTCATCGAGTTCTACTTTCCTCCCACTAACCACTACATTTAGGAATCTTTCTCAAGGAAAACCGCATGTAGAGCACCAAATACTTTGTTCTCTCGTGGGGTGATTAGAGTAATATCCTTTGGTTTCCCTAGGATATCCTATGAATAGGCATTTATCCGATTTGAGTTCAAGTTTGGTACCTTCCAAACGTTTGACGTATGCCATCATCTCCAAATCTTCAGAATGAGAAACCGGTTTCTTTCCTGTCCATATCTGATACGGAGTCTGTTGAACAGACTTTGATGGAGGAACCTTATTCAAAATAAGAATTGTATGTTTAATGCATATCCCTAGAAGGAAATAGGTAGCTCAGTGCGACTCATCATAGACCTAACCATGTCCAACAAGGTTCGATTTCTCCGTTCGGACACACCGTTTAATTGCGGTGTTCCAGAAGGAGTCCACCGTGAAAGAATACCATATTCTTTTAGGTAATCAAGAAACCCATTGCTTAAGTATTCGCCACCACGGTCCGACCGTAATGTCTTTATACTTGCAGGTCTGTTTTTCAACTTCGTATCGAAACTCTTTGATTTTTAAAAGTTTCCGACTTGTGTTTCTCATAAGATACACATAATCATAACGTGATGCATCATCCGTAAAGGTTACAAAGTATTCGTATCCACCTCTAGCCTGGCTAGACATGGGCCCACATACGTCACTATGAACGAGGGCTAACAGTTCGGTGGCGCGTTCACCCTTACGGCTAAAAGGTGATTTAGGCATTTTACCTAATAAGCAAGATTCGCAGACGTCATATGAATTTGGATCAAATCCGTCCAAGTACCCACTCTTCGAAAGTGTGGATATGCGAGTCTTGTATATGTGTCTCATACGACAGTGCCACATATAAGTTTCATCTTTTTACTCATTTTGAGCCTTTTGTTTGTTATATTATATGTTTGAGATTGACTTATATTCAAAATCTAAAGACCATTATTTGCTATAGCAGTGTAAATTTCTATATCATTTTTATAAATAAAAAACCCGGTGTTTCTAAATACAAAAGTGTACCCACATTGGGTTAACATAGATACAGAAATAATATTCCTAGTCAAACTAGGTACATAATAAAACAGTCATTAAGTTCAAGTACATGCCCCGAGGGCAGTTCCAAACAAAAGTGCCAACGGCCAAAAAAAGCGACTGGAGTCCCATTTCCGACATAGATCAATCTCCCCTGAAGCCAGTCTCCTGCTAATCCGTAGATCATGCACATCAGTACATATATGAGTACCACAACCAGAATCAAAAATCTAATTTTTAAAACTAGAAATAGTCTTCTTTATTTCAATAACAAACATACCTGAGGCCGGTACCTTGCCCGCGTTTATCTCCTTCTGGAGCGCCTTGTACTCGCGGCAGTCACGCTTTCAGTGACCCCACTTCCCGCACTGGAGGCAAACATCCTGAGATTTGTCCTTAGGCTTCCCATAAGCCTTTGACGATTTGGCCTTGCCCTTTCTTCTATGATTCTTCTTCTTCACACCTCCAGTTGCTTTGGGCCCAGCCCTCGATGTCTGAGATGTCGAAGCAAAGTGCGTCTTGCGCTTGTTGCCCTTGAGAAGCTCATTCTCAGCTTCTTTGAGAGTAGACAATAACTCTCCAAGAGTACCATCTGTGTTCATCAAGTTATAGTTTATGATGAACTGTCTCCAAGTGTCAGGGAGAGACTGCAAGATCAAATCTATAGTAGTCTCAGCCTCGAGGACTATCCCCATCTGAGAAAGCTTATCTATGTCAGCAATCATCTATGCCACATGGGACTCAACAGACATGCCTTCTGTCATACGTGAGCGGAAGAGCTTCTTTTGTAACTCATACCTCTGCGATCTACGGTTAGATCGGTGAAGATCTTGCAACCTCGCCAACATATTATAGGGATCCAAGTCTCTGTTCTGTCTGTCGACGGAAATGCTGAGTCATAGCAGCAAGCATAATTGACTAAGCAGTATCGCAATCATCACTGTGAGTCTTCCAAAGCTCCATCTCAAGCAGCTCATCAGGTTTGGGCTTATGCCCAATAGGTTTCTGTATAGTGTATAGCAGCCTCTTGGCTCCAAGGACTATCCTCAGATTCATTTCCCAATCGGCAAATTTCATGCCTTTAAAGACATTTTCGCCCATGATAATGTCTCGGACATTTCCCTTTCCAGTCATCCTGATAACGATAGTCCAACTATTTGATCAATGATATTTGGGTACAGTCTAACTCTTATAAGAAAAATAACATTATATTAGTCCAACTAATAAAATAATTTTGATGAAATAATTTGAAAGCGCGTAAAGCTAAGTATCTAAATGAAATTGCAAATTCAATACTAGCCTCCCACTATTTTTCGGCGAGCCTCTAACCCTCTATCGAGTACTCGGGAAACCCAGTTTCCTAATGCGCTAGGATCCCGTTAAATAACACACAACCTTGACTTTGGCCAACAAGCTGTATGATATTTAACTAGGTAGATCTCGAAGATCAATTGGATCTTATCCAATTCCTAGATCCGGTAGGTGGACATCCAATTCCGAAACATATATACAATACATATTCTAATATATCCAATATGTTTGCCTAACCTTTTTCCTCTGAATCAACTAAGCCTTGGCTTTGGCACAACAAGCTTAGTGATTCCAGTTAAGCGGGACCCATTGACATGGAAAGCTTCGTAATCAATGTCGATGGACAAGAAATGACCTTGACTTTGGCCAACAAATCACAACTTGGACAAGACATCGATATGGAACAAAACTCTCATGATTCAAACACATTTGTAATTGACAAAGGCCTTGATTTTGACCAACAACCAATGCCAAAACTTTGGATCTTGAGTAAGAATCACTCAACGGAAGAAAAAATGCTTAATATATTTTGAGGCTTTTTCGCGTAAATTGGAAACCAATTATTATCTTTGTTAAGGTCTCATCATACAACCCTTAAGCATGCTTCTAAAACATCATAAGGCGCGGAAAGTAAATTAATAACGATATGCGGATGGATACTTAAACATATGTTCCTAGAACAAATCACTCACTTTCATCTCCCCGGCTAGCACTTCTATTCTACTTCACCAATTACATAATACAATAAGAGAAACCTCATTAACATTGAGGGAATTAGGTGAGAAGAGAATACAAAGAATCAATGAAGAGAAGGCTGGACACGCAGGTCCAATTTATAAATCCGAATATACAACAATTTCTAAAATTGCCATTTCCCTTCTAATATCCATCTGATATACGCTATTCATTCATCACATCCATCTATATTCATTCAAGCGTGTTATTTAATCAAACTAATCAAATTAATTATCTTTGAATATTAGTGATCATCCAATGTTCAAACAATGATTTGATTTGCGCGAGTCCAACTCATTTGCGAATAAGTACTTAAAGTACGAATTCTTGAATTATATCGAACTACTCGTTAAATCTAATTTAATTCGTATTCAATACTAATTCATTTATTTAATTCCAAATTAAATAATTACACATTTTAATGCGCTTTAATGACTTAGATTCCAAATCTAATCTTAAGGGGTCTCAAAGCCCAATTAACATTCAATGTATGTTTAATTAAAGTCCAATGGGCTTTCAATTGATTTCATAAGGCATGGGCTTTAGTCAATATGGGTCAAACCCAATTACCAGCCCAATTAAGGAATCACCCTTATTTGCCAAAAAACAATTTGAGCCGTAAGGCCCAATTAACTTTTAAAGCCCATTTATTATATTTGGACTTAATGGAATGATTTAGGCCTAATTTGGATCCAATCCAATTGGCCTAAACCAATTTGGCCCAACCAAGCCCATTATGCCCAAATAACAACAATATCAAGCCCAATTCAAAATCAAGCCCATTAATCAAATTTTAAAATTCCAAATTTAAAATTCAATTAACTAAAGTGTAATGTCATGATTAATCTTTTAAATCAATATTTCCAAAATCCTAATCTAACCATTAATCATATTTTTCATCATCAACACATGTCCAACATATTTGATTCAAAACATCTCAATTACTTGCAAGGAAGCTCACGGCCAGGTGGGGTTTTTGTCTGAATTCGTTTTTCAATCCGATTGAATTTTAAATCGACATTCCCAATCGTTTCAAGTCATCCAATGATCATCAAAATAAAAAATAACATGACTTCTAAGGGTAATATGTATTAGGCCTAACCATATTTTTGGGGAAAAAATCATCCAATTTGTTTTTTCACACAAAATTGATCATAAACAACTCAAAGTCATTCATCCACAAGCATGCTCAAACAAGTAATTTATTCAAAACATGCTCAAAATCAATTTACCCAAATTTTACCCAAATATATTTCATGCTTAAACAAGGCTACATGATACCATTGTTTGTTTCTATTGATGTCCCAAGATCATATTAAGCCATGAAATAGAATGAATACTACTAAGAAGCATGGCGGAAACATACTTAAAAAGATCGGTTGGATGTGATGAGAAGCAAAATGAACTCCAAGTGCTCTTTGAGATTCGGCCAAGGTGGATGGTGGAGGAAGATGATGAAGCTCCAAGCTTGCAAATAGATCCCAAGCTCCAAGATCGGTTCCCTATCACCTTGTAAAGATCCTTCAAATGTGCTATCAAGCAGTGAAAAGAAAACAATTTTCTTTCCACCAAGGGAGAGTCACGGCAATGGCAAGATGAGAGAAGATGTTTTTGCCTTTTGTTTTCAATTTGTTTTCCAAAAACAATAATGAAAAAGCTATACAAAAATTTGGTATATGCTTTACAAAAGTCAAAGCAAGTTTTTGGCTCCAAAATGGCATTAAATGCCCACACCAACCCCTTTCATGAATAGTGACTACATGTCATTCACCAAAAAGGTGACATTGACATCTATCACTAGAATGACAAGTGGTGTGACTCGCGATGTGACTTGTGGGCCCCACTTTATTCAAAATGCGAGTGGGCCCGCAAACACTTCTGGGCTCGGTTTCGCTAATTCCGAATTAACGAACTTCCGTCGCGACGTAATTAAATAATTATGCCTAGCGTAATTACTATTCACGTCGCTAACGAATTAATTCTAAATTAACTCGTTTGCCCGAATTAAAATCTAATTTTAATTTCGCATCGAAATATAATTTTGTTTAATATATCAAATATATATCATTTTGTCGATTAATTCCAAATTAATATTTCTCTCTCTTCAAATAGTACTTTATCCAAGATAAAGTCTCTCTGTAATTAATCCCAGATTAATTATGCTCGAATCATACATCATCGATGAATCTTCGGGAAGCGACCCAAGAGATCTCTGGATATGTTGGCAGTAAATACGGTTGTCGGACTATCCGAACACATACGTACCTCGTACTACATTTTTACCGATTTACGAGACAAGGTTGGCTTCTAGCAAAGCGTCATGCCTACCCAATTCTCCCGAAATATTCTTACTAGAATATACGATCTATATCAGGTGTAGTATACCGTAGTATTATGTATTACGATCCAGTATCGGATGTCACGTGCAAGGCCTAGGGCTGGAATAGTGTCTGCCCCGTACGAAGCACATATCGGATATCAAGCAACTAGTATCTTTGAATCGGATAATCATGACCTTGTCATATTATCCCGTTGGTTGCAACACTATAGAGAACCAATTCTGAATCCCTGCGTGATCATCATCTCCATATGTATAAAGTGATACTCTCGTCTTGACATCACATCCAATACACTACGATTCTAAATAAACCCAGCAAAGGCGTACACAGAACCTGTTAAAGTCCTGGACAACCAAAACCAAAGTTTACCGATTGTCGCAAGTACTAGCGATGCAAGTCTCAGGTTAAGACCAAATACACCTACCCTGAAGCGGACTCCCATCGACACATATACATACTACCAATGGGATTCTGCGGGGTCTATCCAGAGCGAAGCCGTTTTCCATACCATCGGTAAAACACAACCTCCTATCGCACTTGCATAAGTATCATATACTTAAACATATGAGAACTTTATCGTTATGCCCTCACAATGCGCACAAGTGCAATACTAGTCTATTCCATATTATCGATGTCCAATCTCGATAATACTACGACTAGGGATATTTATTGATTAAACCTTTATGGATTGATACTGTCTCATATCATCTCAATCCGGAACTAAGGACTTTTACCATTTATATATATCAAAGTAAATAAATACAAAAAGGTAAAAGACAATTTCATTGCAACATAGTTAATGTTGTACAAAACACATTGTCTTTTACAAACAATGACGCTATGGGTCATAACTGTCCAACATTATTTTAGGATTTCCGCATTCAATTCTTCATCTGTCATCTGTGCAATACATACTCCATAAGTGTCAATCTGATGATGTAAAGATATGTCTGATTTTAGGTCTTCATCCTCTGATATGACTGGCTCAGGTATATCTTCTTCAAACATCGTTGCAAAGCATGCTCCAAGATCTTCAATTTGAGGATTTATAGTTTGATCCTCCCTCGTTGGTGCAGTTGGTACAAAGAGCTCAGCTTCTTCATCAGAATCAGAGTAATAAAAGTCAAATAGAGACTTTGCTGGGTTGGGCTCCTGAACTGATACCTCTGGTTGTTGATACTGCTCAGCCTTCTCTTTTATTAAAGTGTGATTGTGAAATGATTCGTACTCGAAGGCTTCGTCAGTTTCATCTGAAAATGCTTCTTGAGGTATGTAGCTCTGGTTTTCTGTTAATTGTCTCATTTGATCTGTCAGTCTCTGAATGGATGCTGATTGTCTCTGAATACTTTCGAATTGATTCTGGCATGTTTCAAGCACTGTATCCAACTTTTCATCTCGTTTCTTGAACCAATCTTTGAGCATGTCAATCATCTGATCTTCTTCTGATGGTTCTGATTGTTGATGAAGATCGTAGGTAGATGGTGGATAAGATGGAAAATGTGATGGTTCTTCGTACCTTGAATGATTCCAATAATTTTTCCATTCTGAAATGTATATACATTGATCGCTCGGGTGGTTACCATCACAAATTACACATCTCCCCATTGCGTTATGTTGAACAAATGTAGTATTGCTTGGTTCTAGCATCCAATAATAATTGTTCGGTGGACAATAGGCCTCAGAAAATCGAACCGTGTCTCCCAGATTGGGGGTGTATCATTTTGTAAAGCACTTAATCTCTCAATCTCCTAATAGTGTTCCATTTTTCAACCACCTGAAATAAAAGAAAGAAATAAAAATTATAAATAAAAATAAAGAAAATTAGATACAAGTAAATTAGATAGCTTCAAAATTAATAACTTAAGAAAATAAGTCTCGGCAACGGCGCCAAAAACTTGACCGGTGCAATCACACGCGTATAAAGCACAAGCGCACGTATCGTTCAAGTAATATAAAAATATCGATCCCATGAGGACTTAATTCATACTATTATTATTAATTATTGATACTATTTATTTACATGTATCTAATTGAGGGAGAAGATGATGATTGTTTTTGGTCGGTTGAATGTTGATTTCCTTAAATAGAATAAATAAACAAGAAAAAATACTTAGGAAAATAACAAAAGACTCAAAGATCTAGGGTTGTGACTCCACACAATATTATTATAAAGATGAATTGATTCTCTTATATATGTGTAATAAATTAGTTTTCTAACCTGGAACACGAAATTATGCAAAAGCCTCTATCGATGGTCAGCTGCACATACGCAGTATAATCCAATTAAACCATATGTCTATGTTAACCAAATTACCTGGATTCATTAAGATCAAGTTCCAATTGTGGCTACCCCCGCCCAACAGGTATATGTCTATCCTGTAAGGAAATCTATTAAAGGGTTATCTATCCTCAAGGAAGATCGTGAGCTATTGAATCTAAGGCTGAAACCTAAAATCCCTTTTCCAAGTTCATTTTAAGTTTTACCATATCAATCTTATTGTTGATCAGGCAACAAGAAGTATTAAGCTTAATACTCAATAAACAAACTAAAGAATTACCCATTATATAATTAAATCAATTATTAAGCTTGTAAATATTATGTTTCATCACTTCCCTAGAATAAAAAAAAATGTTTGGGGTTGGGGAATCCACCTTTACTATATCTAATTTAGAAATCTCTCTTACTATAATATAGAATTTATCAGTGATATTACCAACCAGCCAAATAGACGGTATCCTCATTAAGTCAGATTTTAATTAAGTCCAACCAGCCATAAAAGCGGTATCATTATTTGTCCATAAACCAACCATATAGACGGTAATTATGTGTCACCTAAAGACCGGCCATATAGGCGGTGTCACTTTATGTCAAATAAATAAAACCAGCCATTAAGGCGGTAATCCTTTTAATTTGAATTATAATTTCCATATTATAATTAAGGGAGATTAATCTAAATTAAAATAATAAAAGCTTCACCTTTCCCTGGCGAAAATCTAACTACAAAAAATAAAAGAAAATAGAAGAAGAGAAATTACTATTATTACTGAAAATAAAAATGCATAAATTAAATACTGAAAATAAATACAAACAAGATGAAGTCCTTAAATTCCTTACAAAAACCTAAGGAAAGCATGAGAATTACAAATGAAATGGCTTGGTATTTATAGAAAAATCTAAAGGCTTCCACCAATTTCTCCACCGATTGCTCAATCAATTGCTCCACCAAACATGGCACCAAACATGGCATCAAACATGGAACTAAATATGGCACCAAATTTGGCATCAAATATGGCACCAAACATGCAAGCATGTTTGGTGGAAGTTTGACAATTTTTTTTTTTTTTTTATTTTATATTTGAAAATGACTATAGTAATTACTCAAAATATACTAGATTATTCATCAATTTCGGCTTTCCAAACTTCAGAATTAGAAAATATTTAAATCTTCAAAGTTGTAGATCTTTGAGTCTTCTTTAATCTGCAACTTGAATCAGCTCAATCGGATATCAGATGAAAAGGTTATGGCCAAAATACAAAACTTGTGCAAAACGAGAATTTCGGATTACACTGATTTCATTGTTTTAGCCCTGAGTTGATTCCATTAAACCCAATATTATTTTTATCTGCAAAATTAATAAAAACACATCAAAAAGTTCATAAAACGCAAGAAACTATACAAAATATTAGGTTAAATGAGTAGAAAATAGTGATATAATTACCACTCATCATCCCTCACTTGGGCGAATGGTACCCTAGAAAAGCTCATGGTGATTTTTTGAATTTGAAAATTAGATATGTTAAATGGCATGAAATTGAATGTTAATTGTTGATTTAATTGGATTGAAATAAAAATTGGATGTTAATTTCATGTTGTTTTCGTGAATGTAAGCATGTTGGAAGAATTGATTTTGCTTCAATTTATGTTGAACACGAATTGAAATATTAAGCATGATTAATTTTATTAATTAATATTTTGAAAATATTAGATTTATAGATTAATTGTGTTAATTACACTTTAATTAAAATTAATGTGATATTTGGAATATTATGTTAATATAAATTAGTCTTTAAAATTGGATTGGGCTAATTTGTTATATTTGGGCTAATGGGCTTGGTTGGGCCAAGTTTGGTTTGGTCAATTGGGTTGGATCCAATTGGGCCTAAAACCATTTCCATAAAGTCCAAATATGACTATTGGGCCTTTAAAAGTTTAATTGGGCCTAAATTGATTTTTTGGAATAGAGTGATTCCTAAATTTGGGCTTTGGCATCTTGAGTTTGATCCATAATGGCCAAAGCCCATGCCTAAAGAATTAATTGAAAGCTCATTGAACTTAAATTGAATTGACATTGGATGCTAATTGGGCCTTTGAGACCCAATTGTATTGTATTTGGAATCCAAGTCTAAAAGGCACTATTAAAAGTGTAATTGTTTAATTTGGAATTAAACACGTATTAGTATTTGATACAATTTGAATTGGATTTGAAATTATAGTTCGATATAATTCAAGAATACTTACTTTGAGTATTTATTCTTAAACAAGTTGGACTCACGCAAATCAAATTGTTGTATGAACATTGGATAGTCATTAATCTAAGATTAATTAATTAGATTGATTGACAGCATGCTTTGTGTGAATACTTGGATGTATTTATATGAATAATGAATATCAGATGGATATTAGTTGGGTGGGGATAATTTTGGAAATTGTTATAAATTTGGAATTTATTTAAATTGGTCCTGCTTGTCCAGCCTTTCACCTTCTTTACTCTTTTTATTTCTCTTCTCACCATTTCACCTCAATGTAAACGAGATTTCCTTAATGTATTATATAATTGGGTAGAAGTTTGTATAGTGCTAGTGGGAGAGAGGAAACAGAGAGATTTGTTCTAGGAACAAATTGTGTTATATATCCATCCGCGTATCATTATTAATTTATCTGCGCCTTATTATGCTTTTAGAATGCATGTTTAAAGGTGTATGATGTGATCTAATCAAAGATAACAAATTAGTTACCAATTTACGCGAAAAACCCTCATATATATATTAAGTGTTTTCCTTCCATTGAGTGGTTCTCTTTCAAGATCCAAGATTGGTTTTGATTTGTTGGCCAAAGTCAAGATCATTGTCCATCGCGGATGTGTTTGAACCACGAAGGCTTTGTTATATATCGCATGTCTTAGGCAGTTGTGACTTGTTTGCCAAAGTCAAGGTCATTTCTGAACTTCGACGTGGATTACGAAACTTTCCTACTGTCAATGGGTCTCGCTTAACTGGAATCATTAAGTTTGTTGAGACAAAGCCAAGGCTTAATTGATTCAGAGAAAAGGGTTAAGACATATATATATTGGATATATATTTTGGAGGTGCACCTACCAGATCTAGGAATTGGATGGGATCCAATTGATCTTAGAGATCTACCTAGTTAAGTTTCATACAGCTTGTTAGACAAAGTCAAGATTGTGTGTTATTTAACAGGATCCTAGCCCACTAGGAAACTGGATTTTCCCGAGTACTCAACAAAGGGTTAGAAGCTCGCTGAAAAATAGTGGGAGGCCAGTATTAAATTTGTAATTTCGTTTAATACTTGCTAGATACACGCTTTATTTTTTTTCGTTATATTTTTATTAGTTGGACTAATATTTTATTGTTTTTCTTTGAACAGTTGGACTATACCATAACTACTACACTTGTAGTTGGTTGTATAGTTGGACTATAGTAACCATTACATTTAAGTGTACCCGATATCGTTGATTGGATAGTTGGACTATTACAATCAAGATGGTTGTAAAGATTAGCGTTAGAGACATCGTCATGGGCGATAATGTCTTTAACAGTGCTAATTTTCCAGATTGGGAGATGAATCTCAAGATTGTCTTGGGATCTGAGAAGTTACTTTATGTCATAGACAGACCTCTCGGGCCTGAGCTCGGACATGAGTGGGTAGTTGATCATGAGCTTTGGAAGACTCATAGTGATGACAACTCAACTACTCAGTCCTTCATGCTTGCCGCAATGACTCCACAATTTCGTCGTCAAAACAATGGATTAGATTCCTATAACATGTTGTTGAAATTGAAAGACCTTCATATATCTAATCTTATATCTCAGAAGTATGAATTGCAAAGGAAGTTTTTTCGCTCATGTATGTCAGAGGGTACATCTTTCGAGCACTATGTGTCACAGATGATTGCTGACATCAAACAGCTAGGTCAACTAGGCATAACCCTCGAGGCCGAGACTTTCATAGATTTGATCTTACAGTCTGTGCCTGACTGTTGGGGCAGGTTTGTCATGAACTATAACATGATGAACCAAGAGAAAACTCTTGGAGAGTTGATGGCGACACTGAAAGAAGCAGAGCCAGAGCTTTTGAAGGGCAAGAAGCACGAGGTGCATCTTACTTCGACATCTCAGAAGGCCAAGGCTTGGCCGAAGGCTTTTGGAGGTGTGAAGAAGAAGAAGAAAAGAAATGGCAAGGCCAAATCATCACAGTCTTCTAGGAAGACTAAGGATGTATCACAAGACGTCTACCTACATTGTGGCAAACGGGGTCATTGGAAGCGTGACTGCCGTGAGTACAAGGCGAAGTTTAAGGAAGTGAAGACGGGTAAGGCTCTAGCTTCACGTATGTTTATTATAAACATGTCCACTACTGGTTTTAAAAATTAGATTTCTGATTCTGGATGTGGTACTCAATATGTACTGGTGTGCATGATCTGCTGATTAGTAAGATACTGGCTTCATGGGAGATCGACCTACGAGTCAGAAACGGAACAAGAGCCGCTGTTTTGGCTGTTGGGACCTATGTTTTGTATCTGCCCTTGGGGCATGTAATTACATTAGATGACTATTACTTTGTACCTAGTTTGACTAGAAACATCATCTCTGTAATTAGTTTAACCCGTTGTGCGTATACCTTTGTATTCCAGAACATTGGGTGTTTTGTATATAAAGATAACATTTTGATATGTAAAGCAGATGTTAATAATAGTCTTTATATTTTGAATATAAATGAATCTTAAACATATAATATAACAAACAAAATGCCCAAACTGAATAAATCAGATGAGACTTATTTGTGGCATTGTCCTCTGGGACATATTAATAAGACTTGTATATCCACACTTTCGAAGAGTGGATACTTGGATGGATTTGATCCTAATTCATATGATGTCTGTGAATCTTGTTTATTAGGCAAAGTGCTTAAAATGCCTTTTAGCAGTAAAGGTGTACGTGCCACCGAGCTATTAGCCCTCATTCATGATGACTTATATGGATCCATGTCTAGCCAGGCTAGAGGTGGATATAAATACTTCGTAACTTATACGGATGTTGCATCACGTTATGGTTATGTGTATCTTATGAACACAAGTCGGAAACTTTTGAGTAATACAAAGAGTTTCGACACGAAGTAGCAAAACAGACTCGTAAAAGTATTAAAACATTACGGTTTGACCGTGGTGAAGAATACTTAAGCAATCAGTTTCTTGATTACTTAAAAGAATATGGTATTCTTTCACAGTGGACTCCTCCTGAAACATCTCAATTCAACGGTGTGTCTGAATGGAGAAATCGAACTATATTGGACATGGTAAGGTCAATGATGAGTCGCACAGAGCTGTAAATTTTCTTCTGGGGATATGCATCAAACATTGCAATACTTATTTTGAATAAGGTTCCGTCAAAGTCTGTTGAACATACTCCATATGAAATATGGACATGAAAGAAACCGGGTTTCACATTCCTGAAGATTTGGGGATGTTTGGCATATGTTAAATTTTTGGATGGTATCAAACTAGAACCTAAATCAGATTAGTGCCTATTTGTATTTGGTTATCCTAGGGAAACCAAGGGATATTATTTTCACAACCCATTAGAGAACAAAAAATATTTATTGCTCTCCATGCTATTTTTCTTAGAGGAGTTCATAAATATAGTGGTAAGTATAAGGAAAGTATAACACGATGAAAATCGGAGTGATACTGTTCCTGACACCGATCCCCTCTCGGAACACGAACAGTTCATTAGGGATGAGACTGTTCCACAATCTTCTAATACACAAGAACCACGTAGGTCGGAGAAAGTCAGAAAATAACCTTAGAGTTATGGGTTTCTAATCTCACCTCATGTAGATGTCAATCTTATTGAGGAAGATGAACCAACTACGTATGAGGAAGTGATACAATATCATCGACTCCATTTTATGGCAAAAAGCCATGAATTTCGAAATAGATTCCATGTATACCAACCAAGATTGGACACTGGTTGATGTACCAGAAGGCATTGTGCCTATTAGTAGCAAATGGATCTTCGTGGTGAAGACAGACATTGATGGCAACATACAAACATACAAATCTAGCGCATGTATCGATAGGGTATCGTCATCAATATGGTGTCGATTACGATGAAACCTTTTACTCGTTGCCATAATTAAATCCATTCGGATAATGCTTGCTAATGTTGCATATTTTGATTATGAAATATGGCAGATGGACGTCAAAACCGCTTTCTTTAACGGAAACATTTTGAAGGATGTTTATATACAATAGCCTGATGGTTTTGTAGTGCTATAACATGCAAACAAGGTTTGCAAGTTAAATCGATCCATTTATGGATTGAAGCAAGCATTGCGTTCTTGGAACCAACATTTTGATGAGAGCATATTACCATATGGTTTCATTCAAAACGATGATGATTCTTGTGTATATAAGAAAGTTAGTAGGAGTGCACTCACATTCATTGTCCTATACGTTGATGATGTATTGCTTCTTAGCAATCACATTCCCATGTATTGTGGTTTTTTGTATAAATTAATTATGTGACAAAGAAAATACTATTTTATCATTTTGTAATTGGATTACTTTGATATATAAATGATAAAAGTCCTTATGATTAGTTCCTGATTAATAAGATATGAGACAGTATTAATCCACAAACGGTTTTAATCATTAAATATTCCTAGTCGTAGTATTATCGAGATTGGACATCGATAATACGAAATAGACTAGTATACCATTTATGCGCGTTATGGAAGCTTAACGACATAGTTCTCATATATTTAAGTATTTGATACTTATGCAAGTGTGATAGGAGGTTTTGTTAGCCGTTGGACCGGGAACAACTTCTCTTTGGATAGACCCATCGGAGTCCCATTGGTAGTATGACTATGTGTCTATGGGAATCCGAATCAGGGTAGGTGTATGTGGTCTTAATCTGAGACTTGCATCGCTAATACTTTCGATAATCAGTTCGCTTTGGTTTTGGTCGTCTGAAGCTTTAACAGGTTCTGTGCACGCCTCTTCTGGGTTTATTGAGAATCATAGTGTATTGGGTGTGATGTCAAGATGGATGTATCACATCATTTATATGGAGATGATGATCAAGCAGGGATACAGAACTAGTACTCTTAAATGCTGTAGATATCGGGATAGTATGACAGGGTCATGATTATCTGATTACAGAGACTAGTTGCTAGTGATCCGATACATGTTTCGTACAGGGCAGACCTAATTCCACCCCAGCCCCAGGCCTAGCATGTGACATCCACTAGTGGATAGGATTATACGCAATACATAGTATATTATTCCTGATAAAGATTATATATTCCATGTTGAATTTTTCTGGAGAATTGATAGGCACAGTGCTTTGCTAGAAGCCCACCATGTCTTGTAAATCGGTGAGAATGTGGTAACGCGGTACGCACGTGTCAGATAGTCCGACAACCGTATTTACTGCAACATATCCAGGGAATCTCTTGGTCGCTTCCCAAAGATTCACACGATGACATTTGACTCGAACATAATTAATCTGGGATTAATTATTAGAGAGAGAATTAATTTAGGATTTAATTACGATAAGAATTAATATGGGATTAGTTACGGTAATAATTAATCTGGGATTAATGTAGGCAATGTATTTTTGCATATAAGTCCCGATGATGAGAGCCTCGTACGGAGGCACTACCTTTTTTTAGTTTTGAAAGTCACGGAAACGGACGTCGGAAGGAAAAAGTCAGAAATCAGTAACTTTGTTTGATTTAATTCGTTTGCCTAGCTTTGGTTTTGCTCTTTGGACTTCTGTTTTTAAAGTTTATCCTCGGCCCAAACCCTGTAAGCCACTCACCAAGCCCAGGAACCCAAGCCCACTAA